>JAGIQG010000037.1:7414769-7557402 GCA_024679065.1 Sphyrna mokarran
TAATATCTCCAAGTTCCTATGTCTTTTTGCATCAGGGCTCAAAACTTCAGCTCTCTTCTCTCTTTACAGATGCTGCCAGTCCTGCTGAGATTTTCCAGCATTTTCTCTTTTGGTAACAAAGGGGCTTTGCCTTAAAAATGCAAATGTCTGTACCCCGTGAGCAATGAAAAGAACCCTGGGCACAGGGGAATTTACTATCACTGAACAAAAAAATTCTCCTAAGAAGAACTAACCCTGCCCCCCGCCCCACCCTGGATCACTTTAAAATAGTGTAATATATGGGAAATCGTTCATGTATGGATCGGTACGACAACACATTGTTGAGCACTGCTGCCTCACAATGTCAGGGACCCGTCTTCGATTCCTGACTTGGATCACTGTTTGTGTGGAGACTGCATGTTCTCCCCGTGCCTGCCTGGGTTTCTTCTGGATGCTTCGGTTTCCTCTCACGGTGCAAAGATATGCAGTTTAGGTGGGCTAGTCATGCTAACTTTTCCCTCAGCATACCCTGCCACAGTAACTTCATGACATTGCTAATGTCAGTCTACTTGGAACACTAATTAACGAAAGAAAACAAGAAAGAAGTGGTCAAAGAAGTCATCTTTGTACTGCTAACAAGAGTTCTTGTCTCAGGCCAAACCCATAAGCCATGCAGATAAAGGAGGATGCTCCTTCACCACTCCCCCCACCACCTCATTCCACCAACAAGTGCCCCCACACCAATCCGATACGACCCAAATCCACACCACACCATCTTGCCCACCGTAATATAAAACACCCACAAATAAAAAGTCACCCTGTCCCACCAGTTCCGAGAGCCCCTGCCCCCACCCATCTTAGGCGACACCAAACTACCCAAGGCATGGGAAGACAACAAGCCACCCTTTAACCCACAACCTACCTACCAACATTCCCATCAGGAAAATCCCCAGGAGATTTTCCCTCGCTGCCTTATCTCCCCTCCCATGTTGTCCCTGTCCGTCTCTCCCCAGAAGAAACAGTCTGACTCAGCAACAGACACAAAACCTCCCCACAACCAAGAAACACCCCCAAAAATTCTCCAACACACCCATTACCTTGATATCCACTCCAACCTCCAGAAACCCCTAACCTAACCGCCCCCTCCCCCAAACACATATCTCAACAACCATCTCCCCCGCTCAACTACCTAAAATACGGCAGAGCACAGACCATCATCCTATTTCTCTCTTCCCCATGCCCCCGCAACCCCCCACCTTTTTTCCCCTCACTATTCACCACCCCGTGTAAGAAAAAACTAACAGGAGTAATAACATATTAAAGAAAGGAAAAGATCCAGAAGACAACAAGCCACAAGCTAAAGGTGAGACATCACAGGGGGCAACCAGGATTCGATGTGAGCTGAAAGAAAATTGGCAGAGCACAAAGAAAAGAGGACATGTCTCTCTCTCTCTGTCTAACCCCAAAAACCTACCACAGAGATTTGTTTGGCTTGATTGTCTCTTCATCAAGGGTGGCAGCAGACTTTGCACAAAGGGTTTGCTCCCTGAGTGCATCAAACAGTGGTTAGCATTGGGGTCTCCTCAGTGCCAGGCACCTGGGTTTGAATCCTAGCTTGGGCTACTGTCTGTGTGGAGTTTGCACAATCTCCCTGTGTCTGCCTGGGTTTCCTCTGAGTCCTCCGGTTTCCTCTCACAGTCGGAAAGATGTGCTGATTAAGTGCACTGACCTAATGCTAAATAAATTTATTTAGCTAAATGCTAAATAAATGCTGAGTAAATGCTAAATTCTCCCTCAGTGTTACCTAAACAGGTGCCAGAGTGTGGCAACTCGGGGATTTTCACAGGAACTTCACTGTAGTGCTAAAGTAAGCCTGCTTGTGAAGCTAATAGTGAACTTTGAATAAACATCGTTGAGGTGAGAGAAAGAGGAGTGAGCGTGTTTTGCTGAACTGTGCAGAGGAACGTGTCTATTTTTCTGAAGCATTGGCAGCTCACATTGGGTGTGCAGTATCTGTGCAGGACAGTGACTGAGGGGTCCACAATATCAGATCACAGTCTCACTCTGACACTAATGCCACTGAGCACTGAGACATGGAGCAGGGTTCAGAGTGGCTGCAACTGCCCAGTAACGCAGGCGAGGTACTCCCTGGGAGTGAGTACCATAGTAACCTCAATATATTACAGCCTGATATCAGACAGAGATGGGTTTACCAGGCGCGAGTGGCTGTCGGGGACAGGACTGCAATCCTCTTTGATCAATCCACGTTGAGGAGATATTCAAGGATCCAAATGGAGTCCTGAGGTACCTCCTCCTTTTTAGCAGCTCCATCTGCAACACCTGCCTCTGTGCATTCCTCCAGGGCCCCCCTTCCCCCCTTCACCTCCCTCCCCCACCCATCCATTGGGAGTGGATGTGAGGGTGACTGGAGTGATTGATTCTCTCCCAATCCCGTAGGGCTAAATTCCCTTCCTCACAGACCCCTCTCTGCCCCTCCATAGATTCTCTCCCTTTCCCCATTGGCTGCACTCCCCCTCCTCACAGTCCCCATCTCTACACCCTCCATTCCACGTCCCCCCAACAGACTCCAATCCCTATCCTGGAGCTCCCACTCCCCACCCCCACAGATTCCACTCTTCACCCCTATCGAATCTATTCTGCTTACTCACAGGCCTCACTCCCCTGCGTATGGACTATGCATTTCGAAGGATCAAATTTAGTTGTGAATTATGCTATAAATGGCGGAACCTTTAGGAACATTAACTTACTGAGGGATCTGGGTATGCAAGTTCACAGTTCCCTAAAGGTAGAAATGCAGGGGGCCAAGATGTTTTTTTATTAAATTCATTCATGGGATGTGGACACCGCTGGCTGGCCAGTATTTATTGCCCATCCCTAGTTGCCATTGGAGGGCAGTTGAAAATCAATCCCATTGCTATGTGGCCTTGGAGTCACACAAAAGCAGACTAGGTGAGAACGGCAGATTTCCTTCCCTAAAGAACTTCAGTGATCCTGATGGGTTTTTCCAATATTTGATTTGATTGATGTGATTTGGTTTATTATCGTCAAATGTATTGACATACAATGAAAAGTATTGTTTCTTGCATGTTATACAGATAAAACATACCGTTCATAGAGAAAGAAACATGAGGACACAGATTGCAGTGTTACAGTCATAGCTAAGGTATAGAGAAAAATCAACTTAGTGCGAGGTACATAGAACATAGAACATAGAACATTACAGCGCAGTACAGGCCCTTCAGCCCTCGATGTTGCGCCGGCCAGTGGACCCTCTAACCTAAACTATTCCAGTATCATCCATATGCCTATCCACCGAACATTTGAATGCCCCCAAAGTAGGCGAGTCCACAGCTGCTGCAGGCAGGGCATTCCACGCTCTCACCACCCTCTGTGTAAAGAACCTGCCTCTGACATCCGTCCTATAACTATCACCTCTTAATCCTTAATGGTTTCATAGGCATCGTAGATTCTTAATTTCAGATATTTTATATCGAATTTAAATTCCACCAGCTGCCATGGCAGGATTTGAACCTGGGTCCCCAGAACAGGAGCTGAGTTTCTGGATTAAGAGCCCAACAATAATACCACTAGGGCCATCGCCTCCCCTTGAAGGGCCTTAAGAAGGCAAATGACATGCTTGGCTTCATCAGCTGGGGCATTGGGCACAAGAGTTAGCAAATCGTGTTGCAGCTATATAAAACCTTCGTTAAGCAGCATTTGGAGTATTGTGTGCAGTTCTGGTCACCAGAAGGATGTGGAAGCTTTGGAGAGAGCCCACTCACTCTCTGTAAACATTACTCTTGTCCCCACTGAACCCACTCTCTCCCCCTAGACCCCACTTCCTCCCCATAGATCCCACTCCCTTCCCATAGACCCCACTCCCTTCCCATTGACCCCACTTCCTCCCCATAGATCCCACTTCCTCCCCATAGATCCCACTCCCTTCCCATTCACCCCACTTCCTCCCCATAGATCCCACTCTCTTCCCATAGACCCCACTCCCTCCCCATAGAACCCACTCCCTTCCATAGATCCCACTCCTCCCCATAGACCCACTCTCTCTCCCTAGACCCACTTCCTCCCCATAGACCCCACTTCCTCCCATAGACCCCACTCCCTTCCCATAGACCCCACTCCCTTCCCATTGACCCCACTCCCTTCCCATCGACCCCACTCCCTTCCCATAGACCCCACTCCCTTCCCATAGACCCCACTCCTTCCCATGACCCCACTCCCTTCCCATGACCCCACTCCCCCATCGACCCCACTCCCTTCCCATAGACCCCACTCCCTTCCCATTGACCCCACTCTCTTCCCATAGACCCCACTCCTTCCCATTGACCCCACTCCCTTCCCATCAACCCCACTCCTTCCCATATACCCCACTCTCTCCCCATTGACCCACTCTCTCCCCAGAGACCCCACTCCCTTCCCATAGACCCCACCCCTTCCCATTGACCACTCCCTTCCCATAGACCCACTCCCTTCCCATAGACCCCACTCCCTTCCCATAGACCCCACTCCCTTCCCATTGACCCCACTCCCTTCCCATAGACCCCACTCTCTTCCCATAGACCCCACTCCGTTCCCATAGACCCCACTCTCTTCCCATAGACCCCACTCCCTTCCCATAGACCCCACTCCCTTCCCATTGACCCCACTCCCTTCCCATCGACCCCACTCCCTTCCCATCGACCCCACTCTCTTCCCATTGACCCCACTCCCTTCCCATTGACCCCACTCCTTCCCATAGACCCCACTCCCTTCCCATAGACTCCACTCCCTCCCCATTGACCCCACTCCCTTCCCATTGACCCCACTCCCTTCCCATTGACCCCACTCTCTTCCCATCGACCCCACTCCCTTCCCATAGACCCCACTCTCTTCTCCCATAGACTCCACTCCCTCCTTGTTGTCCCCACTATGGGCAGTAAATGCTGGCCAGCTGGCAATGCCAATGTCCCCTAAAATGAATCAAAAGCCAGAAGAGGGGGAGAGGTTGCAGGTCAGCCAGCCCCTCAAGTTCTAAGTCACACAAGACAGGTCAACGATCTGTCCCAGGGGAAATCCTGGTTTGAGAATGATGGAAGTTGGCTCTGTGTACCACCAGAAATGAAGAACAAGTTCATAATATCTGCCCTGCCTTCCCAATTTCATCTTCAAATTCCCCTTGCCAATCTCAGTTGAAAACAGATTCTATCTGTCCTGGCAACTCATCGTGCCTCTGTTTCAACCTCGCTTATCCCGATACCATGAAATCCTGCCCAATGCTAGCAGGTGCTTCAAGGATCCATCCCTCACCCACCTGTGTGGTGGGAGAGATGCTAAAATTCTGAACACAATCTTTGATTTGTCAGAACCCAAATGCAGTGTGGAATGAACATAGGAACAAACAAAATTGGAGCCAGAATAAGCTACTTAGTGATGGCTGGCACTGTTCCCTCAGAGCAATTCCGGGGATCTGATTCAATTCCGGGCTTGGGTGACTGTCTTTGTGGAGGTTGCACATTCTCACAGTGTCCATGTGGGTTTCCTCAGGGGCCCCAATTCCTTCCCACAGTTCAAAGATGTACGGGACAAGTGGATTGGCCATGCTAAATTTACCCTTATTTTCCCCAGATGCACAGGTTAGGTGGATTATCCCCTTAGGGTTGCTTGAGAGGATTGGCCGTGTTAAATGTGTGAGTTTGCTGGGATAGATTTGGGATGTAAGCCTTCAGTAAGCGAGTCGGTGAGGAATAGATGAACTGAATGGCCTCTGACTGCCTTTGATGGGTTTTATTTTAAGAGAAGGAAGTCCACCATGTTTGCATGGTTACAGATTTATATTGAATTCAACTTTACCATCTGCTGTGGTGGGATCCGAACATCTAATTGCCAGGGAATACCCTGGGTGTCTGGTTGGCTAACCCAGTGAGAAAGTCACACCCCACCTCAACCTACAGTCAGCCTGCTCCGGTTATCTATATCTGGCTCGCTTCCCAGCAAATTTGACAACCCCTCAATCATGAGGAACAGTCAAGTCAGGTGCCTTTCTGTGTTATAGATGCTAAGAAAATGCAGCATGTTGTTGACAGATCGCTGATCTGGGTAGAAGGGAGAGCAGTGAGATAGAACTGCCAGCGTGCAGGAGTGTGATTCTCTCCGGAGATCTGCGTATGCAGTTTCTGGTCTAATATTAGAAAGCTCAGTCACTGCAGATGATGGGAAATAAAGATTTGAGCTACTTCTAAAACCAAGACCTGGGTGTGGGCAGAAATTTCTCGGTATCTAATCGCACATCGCTCGTCAAAGTGTGTAAAACACCAAGTTGCTCTGCTTGTTTCTTGCGACATTTCATGGCCAATTGCTCAGGTCACGCTGAATGCAAAGGGCAGAACCGCAGAGGCAAACACTTTTTTTGTGATTTCACAGCTCCTTCATCTCCAGATGCCTCTATAAACAACTACCAAAACAAAGCTGCTTCACATTTTCATATACTTGCATTTAAATAGCGAAACCACAAGGCAAAACAGCAACTCTGGGAAATGATTTTTCAGGGGAGGGGCTGGCTAGTAACCATGAAAAAAAGTCTCCCTCCCCTACCCTGGACCATGTGCTTGTAACTTTGTTGTGGCACATCAGTGTGTGGTGTGACTGATATATATGGTTTGAAAAACAAAATACTTCCTGTCATGATAAATGTTTAGACTTCTCTCATTACACTTCAGGCACATCTGGGGAAAATGTGATCACTTTGCTGTCATAATAATTTGAAATGTTTTGTTTCTATTCATTTGTGGGACATTGCTGGCTGGCCAGTATTTACTGCCCATTCTCAGTCCTCCCACAGCACTTGAGAGTCATGCTGTAAACCTCTCTGACTCTATGTGCCTTTCAGATTTTACATGAATAAAGTATATTTTTTGCAAAGCAAAAGAAGCGACATTGTTCTGCTAATGCACAAAATGATATGTGATAGCCTAGTGATGTTATTGCTTGACTCTTAGTTTGATTTCAGCTTGGGTGGCTGTCATAGCGAAGCCTGCACGTTCTCCACATGTCTGCGTGGGTTTCCTCCGGATGCCCTGATTTCCTCCCACAGTCTGAAAGGCCATGCTAAATTCTCCCTCATTGTTACCTGAACAGGAACCAGAATGGGCCAACTTGGGAATTTTCACAGTCACTTCGTTGCAACAATAATAACTAAACTTAAAAACAACTTCAAACCCAGAAACTCAGCAAATGTTCTTGGGACCTGGGCTCTGAGGTAACCGTCCCTTCCAGAAAATGCACCTTCCTCAGGCAGGACAGCACTTCCTCAATATTGCAGCCACATCTTGGCTGTACCCTCTATAAACCCATGGGTATCCAAGATCCTGCTACCCACACTTAACTCGTACCATCATTTCCCCTCCATTCCCTTCCCCATGAACCTCCACTGGCCCTTGTCAAGCAACACCCTGGTTTTAAAATTCTCCTGGCATTCAAACCTTTCCGGGCCTTACACTATTCATCTTCCCCCTTCTCCCTTTCTCTCCTCCATGTTCACCCCATCTCGGTAACTTTGGCGACAGAATGGTGGCCTGGTCGAAGAATTGTGATCCATGAGCGGAAGTCTTTCTTAGTGCAGGAAGAGGATGGTTGGGTACATGAATAGTGAGGGAGTAGAGGGATACAGACCGAGTAAGGGCAGGAGGTATATTTTTTACTTCAGTCGATACCATGATCAGCACTACTTGAAGGGCCAAAGGGCCTGTTTCTGTGCTGTATTTTTCTTCATTCTTCAGAATCTATGTGAGGTGCTGCCTCACAGTGCCAGGGCCCCAGCTTGGGTAACTGTGTGCGTGGAATCTGCATGTTCTCTCCATATCAGCATGGGTTTCCTCTGGGTGCTCCATTTTCCTCCCATGGTCCAAAAGATGTGCTGGTTCAGCTTTAAAGTTTATTTATTAGAGTCACAATTAGGCTTACAGTCACACTGCAATAAAGTTACTGTGAAAATCCCCTAGTCGCTTCACTCCGGAGTCTGTTCAGCTACACTGTGGGAGAAGTTGTCCCTCGGGAAATTTGTCCTTAAAAAATTTGGTCCCCCATGCAAGACTTCTGGAGAAAGTGAGAGGGCATGGGATCCAAGGGGCTTTGGCCTCGTGGATCCAGAACTGGCTTGCCGGCAGAAGGCAGAGAGTGGCTGTGGATTGGTATTCTTCTGCATGAAGGTCAGTCATCAGTGGAGTGCCCCAGGGATCTGTTCTGGGACCCCTGCTGTTTATCATTTTCATAAATGACCTGAATGAGGAAGTGGAGGGATGGGTTGGTGAGTTTGATGACGACATAAAAGTTGGTGGTGTTGTGGATGGTCTGGAGGGATGTCAGAAGTTGCAGCGTGAAATAGATAGGATGCAAGACTGGGCGGAAAAGTGGCAGATGGATTTCAACAAAGATAAATGTGTAGTGCTCCATTTTGGCAGGTCAAATGGGATGAAGGAATACAATATCAAGGGTACAAAGAACAAAGAACAAAACAGCACAGGAAACAGGGCCTTCGGCTCAATGAGCCCACGCCGCCACCCCGATGTTCCCATCTCTGCCCGTGATCCCTGTCTATTTTTATGGATCTATGGATTGAAACCAAATTTGAGACAACTTAGGGAGAATTTGTTCTGCCAATCAGCCTAAGAGCACATTTTTGGGATGTGGGAGGAAACCGGAGCGCCTGGAGAAAACCCACGCAAGCTCAGGGAGAATGTGCAAACTCCCACAGACACAGGCCCATGTATCTGCCGTCATTTATGAAAATGACAAACAGCAAAGGTCCTAGAACAGATTCCTGGGGCACTCCACTGGTGACCGACCTCCATGCAGAATAAGACTCACCCACAGCCACTCTCTGCCTTCTGCAGGCAAACCATTTCTGGATCCACAAGACCAAAGCCTCTTGGATCCCATGCCCTCTCACCTTCTCAAGAAGTCTTGCGTGGGATACCTTATCAAATTCACTTTATCTTTACCCATCACAATCTTATACACACCTTATTCTTTTACGCTCCATTGAATAAAGTCCCAATTTATTCAACCTTTCTCTGTAACTCAGTTGCTCAAGTCCCGGCAACATCCTTGTAAACCTTCTCTGCACTCTTTCAACCTTATTAATATCCTTCCTGTAATTAGGTGACCAAAACTGCAGACAATATTCTAAATTTAGCCTCACCAATTTCTCATACAATCTCACCATGACATTCCAACTCTTATACTCAATACTTTGATTTATAAAGGCCAATGAACCAAAAACACTCTTTATGACCCTATCTATCTGTGACGCCACTTTTAGGGAATTATGTATCTGTATTCCCAGATGCCTCTGTTTTACTGCAATCTTCAGTGTCCTACCTTGTATGTTCTACCTTGGTTTGTCCTTCCAAAGTGCAATACCTCACACTTGTCTGCATTAAACTCTACCTGCCATTTTTCAGCCCATTTTTCTAGCTGGTCCAAATCCCTCTGCAAGCTTTGAAAACCCTCCTCATTGTCCACTACACGTCCAATCTTTATATTATCAGCAAATTTGCTGATCCAATTTACCACATTATGATCTTATGAGCTCGCCATCTTCACTGAAGTCCCACATTTAGTAAACTGTCACTCTTTGCTCGTTGCACTCTGTTGCTACTACAGGACTTTGCCCTTACAAACGACAGACTACAAAATAAACACTTTGCATACAGTCTGCCTCTAACCACCATCTCTCCAGAGGGTCTTAATATAGGAGCAAAACTCTATTAGGCAAAGCCATGTTAAATTGAACTTCAACTCACTGGACTCTACTCATAACTTCATGCCAATACCTTTAATTTTATTTCTTCAGGGGAAGTTAGCTCTTATTTTTCAAACTGGTTGAGAATCTGAGAAATGTAATGAGTAGCAGCTTATTTATCTTGATGATTGGAGTGTCTGCTCCTTGTAAAGAACTGTGGAAAATTAAGAATATCAACTTCCAATGTTCTCCCATTCCCACTGTTCTTTGTTCTAATGGACACACGGTAAGACTCTTTTCAGCGTAGAGGATCAGAAAGATGTTGGGATCCAGAGTATTCTTAAATTGGCCTCACAGCTAAAGGATGAGGTTAAGAAGGCGTACTGGCCTTCATCAATCGAGGGATTGAGTTTAGGAGTCGGGAGATAATGCTGCATCTTTATAAGACCCTAGTTAGACCCCATTTGGAATACTGTGCTCAGTTCTGGTCATCTCATTACTGGAGGGATGTGGAAACTATTGAAAGGGGACAGAGGAGTTTTACAGGATATTGCCTGGATTGGGTGGCATGCCTTATGAGGATAGATTGAGGGAGCTCAGTCTTTTCTCCTTGGAGAGATGAAGGATGAGAGGTGACCTGTCAGAGGTTTATAAGATGTTGAGAGGTATAGATCGGTGGATTCTCAGAGGCTTTTTTCCAGGGTTGAAATGGTCGCTACGAGAGCGCACAGGTTTAAGGTGCTGGGGAGTAGGTACAGAGGAGATAACAAGGGTACGTTTTTCATTCAGAGGATGTTGGGTAGTGGAATCGACTGCTGTCAGTGGTGGTGGAGGTAAATTCAATAGGGTCTTTTAAGAAACTTCTGGATGAGTACATGGGACTTAATAGAATTGAGGGTTATAGGTAAGCTTAGTGGGTAGCAATGTGATTGGTGGAACTAGTTTTTCTATTCTATGTTCTTCTATGTTCTAATTTAGCATGGCAATGCACATAACTAGTATAGTCTTTCGGACTGTGGGAGGAAACCGGAGCACCCAGAAGAAATCCCGGAGACATGGGGAGAATATACAACTCTTCACAGTGACTCAAGCCGGGAATTGAACCCTGGCACTGTGAGACGGCAGTGCTAACCACTCTGCCACCGTGCTGCCACAGTGCTTTGGCCATACTAAATACCCAAGCAGGCACTGGAGTGTGGAGATTTTCACAGTAACTTCATTGTAGTGTTAATGGAAGCCTACTTGTGACTTGTTTAAACTCCACCAGCCCTCCCTGATATCTGCAGTCCTTCGATTCTGATCTTGTGCACATTTCCAATCCTAATTGCTTCTCAGTCTCGAGTCCCAAAGTCTGGATTTTCTTCCTTATACCTCTCTGCCTCTGTTACCCCATTTTCCACCTTTAAGACACTCCTTAAGACCTGCTTCTTGTGGTCCTCATGTATCTCCATTCCTCAAGTCGCTTAGTGTTACTTCAAAAAGCAACAGAAGAAAGGTTTGCAGTTCAACGCACTTCACACCTACTCAAGTAACGTTCCGAAATGTGGCCACTGTTTGTAATACAGGGACCACAGCAGCCAAAGTGTACATTGCAAGATCCCACAGTAGTGATGTGATACTGTCTAGCAAAGAGCCAGGAGATGTTAAAGATCTAGAGGAGTGTAAGGCTTGGAGAAATGAGCTTAAAAAGGAAATTAGGAGAGCCAGAAGGGGTCATGAGAAAGCCTTGGCGGGTAAGATTAAGAAAAATCCCAAGGTGTTCTACAAATATGTGAAGAGTAAAAGGATGAGAAGTGAAGGGATTGGACCTATAAAAGGTGAAGGGGGAAAAGTCTGTGTGGAACCGGAAGAAATGGCAGAGGTGCTTAATGAGTACTTTGCCTCAGTATTCACGGTGGAAAGTGATCTGGGAGGTTGTACTGCAAGTTTGCAGTGGACTGAAAAGATTGAGTATGTGGATGTTAAGAAAGAGGATGTGTTGGAACTTTTAAATTCTATCAAGATAGACGAGTCGCCAGGACCGGATGGGATGTAGCCCAGGTTATTGTGGGAGTTGAGGGAAGTGATTGCAGAACCCCTGGTGATGATCTTTGTGTCATCGATGGAGACGGGAGAGGTTCCAGAGGATTGGAGAATTGCAGATGTGGTTCCTATTTTCAAGAAGGGAACAGGGATAGCCTGGAAATTACCGATCAGTAAGTCTGACCTCAGTGGTTAGTAAGTTGATGGAGAGGATTCTGAGGGACAGGATTTATGAGCAGTTAGAGAAGTTTAGTATAATCAGAAATAGTCAACACGAGTTTGTTAAGGGCAGATCGTGCCTTATGAGCCTAGTTGAGTTCTTTGAAAATGTGATAGAACACATTGATGAAGGAAGAGCAGTGGACGTGGTGTACATGGACTTCAGCAAGGCATTTGATAAGGTCCCCTATGCTAGACTTCTTGAGAAGGTGAGTGGGCATGGGATCCAAAGGGCTTTGGCCTTGTGGATCCAGAACTGGCTTGCCTGCAGAAGGCAGACAGTGGTTGTGGATGGTCTTATTCTGCATGGAGGTCGGTCACCAGTGGAGTGCCCCAGGATCTGTTCTAGGATCCTTGCTGTTTGTCATTTTCATAAATGACCTGGATGAGGAAGTGGAAGGATGGGTTAGTAAGTTCACCAACGATACAATAGTCTGGAGGGTTGTCAGAAGTTGCAGCATGACATAGATAGAATCAAGACTGGGTGGAGAAGTGGTAGATGGACTTCAAGTGGATAAATGTGTAGTCAGCCATTTTGGCAGGACCAATGAGATGAAGGAGTGCAATATCAAGGGTAGGAGTCTTGGCAGTGTTAAGAAGCAGAAGGATCTTGGGGTCCGGGTCCATAGGACTCATAAATTGGCCCCGCAGGTGGAGGATGTGGTCAAGAAGACGTATGGTGTACTGGCCTTCTTTAATCGAGGGATTGAGTTTAGGAGTCGGAAGATAATGTTGCAACTTTATAAAACCCTTGTCAGACCACACTTGGAGTACTGTGCGCAGTTCTGGTCGCCTCACTATAGGAAGGACGTGGAAGCTATTGAAAGTGGTGCAGAGGAGATTTACAAGGATGTTGCCTGGATTGGGGGGCATGCCTTATAAAGATAAGTTGAGGGAGCTGGGTCTGTTCTCCCTGGAGAGACAAAGATTGAGAGGCGACCTGATAGAGGTTTATAAAATGTTGAGAGATATAAATAGGGTGAATTTTCGGCGGCTGTTCCCCAGGGCGGAAATGGTCGCAATGAAGGGACACAGATTTAAGGTGCTGGGGGGAAAGTACAGAGGAGATGTTAGAGGTAAGTTTTTCACTCAGGGGGTGGTGAGTGAATAGAATTGGCTGCCGTCGGTGGTGGTAGAGGCGAACTCGCTAGGGTCTTTTAAAAGACTTCTGGATGTGTATATGGGATCTAATGGGATTGGGAGTTACAGATAGTTCTATGGCCTGGTAGGTATGGGTATGATCAGCGCAACTTGTGGGCCCAAAGGCCTGGTTGTGCTGTAGTGTTCTATGTTCTATCTTGCTTTCATTTTGGACTGAAACCAATAGCTCTTTCCATTCCCCCTAGATGCTGCCGAACCTGCCAAGTTTAACCAGTATTTTCTGTTCCCATTTCCATTTGGAGGCGTTGATTAGGAGATAAATTTGATCAGGAGTACAGGGTATTAACTTCTCTGCTCATCTTGAAAATAGCGCCATGGGACTTTCTTTTTAAATCTTGCGTCTCCTGTCAAATGTTTGGGGCACAGTGGTGGAACAGTGGTTAGCACTGCTGCCTCACAGTGCCAGGGACCCATTGTCTCTGTGGAGTTTGCATGTTCTCCCTGTGTCTGCATGGGTTTTCTCTACAGTTAAAAGATGTGTGGATTAGGAGGATTGACCCTGCTAAATTCTCCCTTAGTGTCAGAGGGACTAGCTACAATAAATGCTTGGAGTTATAGGGATAAGGTATGAGTGGGATTATTGTTGGTACAGATTCGATGGGCTGAATGGCCTCCTTCTGCACTGTAGGATTCTATAATTCTACACTACAATGGACAAAATGTTACCAGACCACTTGCCACGGGAATCGGAGCGGGTGTGGGACAGATAAAGGGAAGGTCCGTTGACCTTAGGCAAGCTTTACAGTTTTGGGATGAGCACAGCTATAACGTCCTGCCCAAATATAAGTGTCCAAATATTGCATCCAGCTTTGATCTTCTTATTTAAGGAAGGATGTGGTGGCTTTAGAGGCAATTCAGAGGAGGTTCACCAGATTGATTCCAGAGATGAAAGGGTTGGCACATATGAGGAGAAATTAAACAGTTTGGACTCGTACTTGCTGGAGTTTAGAAGGATGAGAGGGGATCTGGTCGATGTTTATAAAAAGGGATTGATAAGGTAAATGTAAACCAAATGTTTCCTCTTGTGGGGCAGTCTCGAACAAGAGGTCACAGCTATAGGTTGAGAGGCGGTAGATTTAAAACTGAGTTAGACTGTGTGCAGTTCTGGTCACCTCACTATCGGAAGAATGTGATTGCACTGGAGTAGGTGCAGAGGAAATTCACCAGGACGCTGCTTGGGATGGAACATATAAGTTATGCAGCGAGGTTGGATAGACTTGGATTGTTTTCCTTGGGGCATGGAAGACTGAGGGGGGAAACCTGATTGAAGTGTACAAGATTATGGGAGGATTTGATAGGATGGATAGGTAAGAGCTTTCCCCCTTAGCAGAAGGACATAGATTTAAGGGGAAGGACACGGGATTTCAAGAGGATTTGAGAAAAAAAACCATTTCACCCAAAGGATGGTGGGAATCTGGAACTCTCTGACTGAAAGAGTGCTAGAGGCAGGAAACTTCAGAACATTTAAGAAACTGTCAGCTGAGCACTTGAAATGTCATGGCATACAAAGCTATGGACCAAGTCCAGGGAGATGGGATTAGAATAGAGAGTTACTCAATGGCTGACATGGACAAGATGGGCTGAAGGGCCTCTCTTGGAGCTGTGAAACTCTGATTGTTTCGAATTAAGCTGCCTATCTGTATGCCTGCTTATTCCATGATATGAATTGAAACAAAAAAGGTGCCTTAAATCCTCAATCATTTGCATCGTATATAAAATCTTGGTTTGAACATAGAACATAGAACACTATAGCACTAACAGGACCTTTGGCCCACAAGTTGCGCCAAACATATCCCTATCTACCAGCCTATCTCTAACTCTCAATCCCATTAATGCGGTTTGGCTGCATTAGTATTTTCTGCAGTTCTGGTCACCACAGAGCAAAGATGGTTCATTAGGATGTTGTCTCGTCTTGAGGGTGTTGGTTATGAGGAAAGGTTGAATAAACTAGGATTGTTTTCACTGAAAAGATGGTGGCTGAGGGGAGACCTGATAGAGATCTACAGAATGGCGAGAGGCACAGACAGGGTAGATAGTTAGGGGCTTTTTCCCCAGGGCGTAAGTGTCAATTACAAGGGGGTACAGGTTCAAGGTGAGAGGGGGAAGTTTAAGGGAGATTGTGAAGGAGGTTTTTCATGGAGAGGGTGGTGAGTGCCTGGAACGTGCTGCAAGCAGAGATGGTGGTAGCAGACAGATTAGCACTATTTAAGAGATATCTGAATGGGTACACGAATAGGGAGGGAAAAGAGGGATAAGGGCAGAAGGTTTTTTTTAATAGTTCAGTTTGAGCATTTTGATTGCTATGGTCTTGGAGGGCTGAAGAACTTCTTTCTGTGCTATAGTTTTCTTTGTTCTTTGTTTTTGTTCTATTTCTGAGGTTTATCAAATAGGGAATTAGTCTGCCTGTAGGCTACTTGCTCAGTATCTCATTTGTGGAATGGCATCTATTCCCCTTAGTTCCAAAATGTATTTATTTGCATGAGATTCTGGCAAGAGTAACTGGCAGAGGGAGATGGAATTCAAGGGTATTCCACTATATTTTGATTTGACTTCTCTTACCCTTCAGCAAGTTTAATTATATCAGATTTTTGGCTAAGATTAAGCCTGAGATCAGAAGTAATGGCTGTTCTTGTCAACTTGGATCAATTTTGCCATGAATTAGTTTTTGGAGCGAGCAAGGAAATGGATGAATGATTTGTTTCTTCAGAAGGAACACTTCAAAATGCAACAAATAAAACAACAACAAAACTTACTCCAACTTATAAATCAAAAAAGAGTTTAATAAAGAAACATCATTACTCCAAAATTGGACATCACCCTTGGCCAATCTGTGGTGATGTATTTTGTAGATTGAACCAGGGCAGGACTTACTCAGTTAATGGTAAAGCGTTGGGGTGAGTTACAGAACAAAGAGATCAAGGGCACGTGTTCATAGCTCCTTGAAAGTGGAGTCACAGATGGACAGAGTGGTGAAGAAGGCATTCGGCATGCTTGATTTCATCAGTCTGTTCACTGAATACAGGAGTTGGGACGTCTTGTACAAGACATTGGTAAGGCCGCGCTTGGAATACTGTGTGCAATTCTGGTCACCCTATTATAGAAAGGATATTATTAAATTAGAAAGAGTGCAGAGAAGATTTACTAGGATGCTACTGGGACTTGATGGATTGAGTTATAAGGAGAGGCTGAATGGACTGGGACTTTTTTCTCTGAAGCATGGGAGACTGAGGGATGACCTTGTAGAGGTCTATAAAACAATAAGGAGCATAGACAAGGTAGATAGTCAATCTTTTCCTAATTTAGGGGAGTCTAAAACTAGAGGCATAGATTTAAGATGAGAGGGAAGAAATACAAAGTGTCCAGAGGGGCAATTTTTTCCACACACACAGGGTGGTATGTGTCTGGAACAAACTGCCAGAGGTAGTAATAGAGGCAGGTCCAATTTTATCTTTTAAAAAGCATCTAGATAGTTACATGGGTACAATAGGTATAGATGGATAAATGCAGACAATTGTGATTAGATTAGGGATTTTAAAAAGGGCAGCATGGACAACATAGAAACTAGAACATTACCGCGCAGAACAGGCCCTTCGGCCATCGATGTGGCACCGACCAATTAAGAAAAAGCAATGACCCTCTAACCTAAACCATTCCCTTTTCATCCAGAAACTTATCCACTAATCTCTTAAACGCCACCAAACTTGGCACATCTACAACCGTAGCAGACAGGGCATTCCATGCCCTTACCACCCTCTGGGTAAAGAACCTACTTCCGACATCCATCCTATAACTACCACTTTGACAAGTTGGGCCAAAGAACTTGTTTCCATGCTATAAACCCCTATAATTCCTAGCTCCCCACACTTCTACATAGTTCCTTGTTTATAGTGAGTTAGCTGGTCAACTGACTATTCCATCACTCTGTGATTGGTTTCGTGTTTTATTGGGTCAGCTGACCCTTAGATCCAATAAATAATAATGGTCACATTATATCCAATACAAATTTGTCACATTCTAACATGGTTAACTCTTTCCACTCTGCATATTGACTTTGTAACTCTGAGGAAGGAATATGATTTTTTTTTAAACTATGCCAGAGTAGCTTTGGTCTGTTCTACAGAGAAGGAATTTCAGTCTGATTTCTGAACACTTCGGGAAGGCAATGGCCTAGTGGTATCATTGCCAGACTATTAATCCAGAAACTTAGCTAATGTTCTGGAGACCCGGGATCGAATCCCACACGGCAGATGGTGGAATTTGAATTCAATTAACAAAAATCTGGAATTAAGAATCTCCCGATGAGCATGAAACCATTGTTGGAAAGACCCATCTGGTTCACTGATGTCCTTTAGGGAAGGAAATCTACTGTCTGGCATGGTAGCACAGTAGTTAGCTCCAGCAACCTGGGTTTGATTCCTGGCTTGGGTCACTGTCTGTTGGATTTTGCACATTCTCCTTGTGTCTGCGTGGATTTCCTATGGGTGCTCCGGTTCCCACAGTCCAAAGATGTCTGGGCTAGGTTGATTGGCCATGTTAAATTAACTATTGACACATAGGTTAGAGGATTAGTGGGTAAAATATGTATGGATAGGGATTGTGGTCAGTGCAGACTCAATGGGACAAATGGCCTCTTTCTGTACTGTAGGGTTTCTATGTCTGGCCAACATTTGACTCCAGAGCAACAGCAATGTGGTTGATACTCAACTACCCTCCAAGGGCAACTAGGGGTAGGCAATAAAGGCTGGCCAGCCAGCAATGCTCATGTCCCACAATTGAGTGAAAAAAAAGTTTTAAACCTCTTTGGTATGTCCAACATTCTAAACCAGTGCTGCATGTTAGGCAATGGGTCTTTGGTGAAGGCAGTTATCAAACACAGAGAGATAGGTTGTGCTACAGAAGTCGACACGGGGGCTCAGTGGTTAGCACTCACAGCACCAGGGAATGGAGCCCAATTCCAGGCTTGAGGCACTGGCTGCACATTCTCCCCGGGTCTGCTTGGGATTCCTTTGCGTGGTCAGGTTTCTTCCCACAGTCTGAAAGACATGCTAGTTAGGGTGCATTGGCCGTGCTAAATTCTCCCAGTGTATCTGAACAGGTGCCGGAGAGTGAAAATTAGAGGATTTTCAGAGTAACTTCATTGCAGTATCAGTGTAAGCTTACTTGTGACACTAATAAATAAATAAGCTTAAAAATACAGTCTTCCATTTGGTGTCTTAAGAATTTCACACACTTGGAAATCACATTTATATTTATTTGTTAGTGTCACAAGTGGGCTTACTTTCACACTGCATTGAAGATCCTGTGAAAATCCCCTAGTCGCTTTCTAAACTGAACTGTCTTGGGCAGGGCCAAATCTTCTCTCAGCTGCAGAAAATCAGATGTTGTCCCCTTGAACACAGTAACAGCAATGCAACCCTCAGTTAATTTCATATCTACGATTCTCAGCTGAATAAAATAAATGCGGGATATTTGCTCTTGATTCGGTCTCTGGAATGTCTGTTGAACTTTGCTTTGTCTATACAGTGTTCTACACTGTATCTACACAGTCTACACAGGTTTTGATAACTTCTTCAAAAGTTACCACATCATCTTTGAAAAAGTTTTAAAAGTTTCTTTATTATTGTCACAAGTAAACTTATGTTAGCACTGCAATGAAGTTTCTGTGAAAATTCCCTTATTGCCATACCTGTTTGGGTACACTGAGGGAGAATTTAACACAGCCAATGCACCTAACCAGCACAGCTTTCAGAGTGTGGGAGGAAATTGGAGCATCTGGAGGAAACTTACACAGACACGGAGAAAACATGCAGACTCCACACCGACAGTGATCCAAGCCAGCAGTTGAACCTGGGCCTCTGGTGCTATGAGGCAGCAGTGCTAACCACTGTGCCACCATGCCGCTTCTTGTCATACTAACTTCATTGCAGTTAAGCCTACTTGTCCTAATAAAATCAATCTTCCATTTGCTCTCTTAAGCATTTCACACGGTTGGAAACAAAAAAAGAAAATGCTGGAAAATCTCAGCCGTTTCTGTAAGGAGAAAAAAGAGCTGATTTCCAAGTCCAGATGACCTTTTGTGGCAACTTATGGGTGACATTTTGGCACAGTGGTCAGTTCTGTTATCTCATAGTGTCAAGTTCGATTCTTGCCTTGGGTGATTGTCGGTGTGGAGTTTCCATGCTCTACCTGTGTCTGTGGGTTTCCCCTGCGTGCTCTTGTTTCCTCCCACAGCTCAAAGATGTGCAAGTTAGGTGGATTGGCCATGCTAAGTTGACCCGAGTATCTGGGGGATTAACAAGATAAATGTGTGGGGTTATGGGAATAGGACCTGGGTGAGATTGTGGCCAATGCAGGTTTGATGGGCTGAATGGCCTCCTTGTACACTGTAGGGATTCGATGGGTTCATTTCTCTCCTTACAGATGCTACCAGACCTGCTGAGATTTTCCAACATTTTCTCTTTTGGTTTCATATTCAAGCACCCACAGTAATTTGCTTCTTTTCTTCACAGACCTGATAATTGCATTTAAGATAAGTTTGAATACAAATTGCTAACAGTTAAACTACTTATTATGGACAGGACCAATTGAAACCTGCCCTGTTTTCCCACTCTCAATCCATTCACAAACAGCAAAGTGCATTTTTATTTTAATTTTCTTGTTTATAAGCGAAGATGTATATTTCCCCATCGTTATCTCTGGAGTGTTCCAATCCTCGATGAATAACTTGCACAGCAAAGTCGAGGTAAGATAAATTAAAATACAAAGTGCTGGTTTATTTTTACACAGTTGCTTGTAAGAGTCACCACTTTTGTTTTAAGTCAATAAACAATGGATAAAAAAAAGTAGGCTTCAGGGCATGACCATAACAAAATACAAACAAATACTAAAGGCACAAGAATGGGGGAATGAGAAAAATATTCTCATATGATTGAATGAGCCGAGTCATCTAATTCTGCTCCCCAGTTTTATGCTCTTATAAGTTACGCTACAAGTTCGGAGTCAAAAGTGTAATGGAATGTTCCTTTAGCGGAAAGCTTGGCTGAAACCATTATATTGGTACACTTAATGCTTAGGCTTTTGAAATCACGATTAAAGATACAAACTGCCAAATGTCTTTATCTGTAGATGATTGAGGCAGACAGATCTGTCGGGCCATCATATCCAGTGGTCAGAGATGAGGAGAAATGTCTTCACCCAGAGGGTGGTGAATGTATGGAATTCAGTACCATGGAAAGAAGTTGAGGCCAAAACGTTGTCTGATTGCGATTGCTTCGGGCTTCGATGAGGCTACACCTGGAGTATTGTGTGCAGTTTTGGTGTCCTTGTCTGAGGAAGGATGTCCTTGCTAAAAGTTTTAAAGCTTATTTATAAGCATCACAAGTAGGCTGACATTAACACTGCAATGAAGTCCCCACACTCTAGCACCTGTTTGGGTACACTGAGGGAGAATTTAGCATAGCCAATGCAGCTAAACAGCCTTTTGGACTGAGGGAGGAAACCAGAACACCCAGAGGAAACCCACACAGACACGGGGAGAACATGCAGATTCCGCACAGACAGTGACCCAAACTGGAATCGAACCCAGGACCCTGAAGCTGTCAAGTTGCAGTGCACTGTGCCCCATGCTATCCTGCAAAGGGTGGAGAGTGAAGATTTACCAGGCTGATTCCTGGGATGGTGGCTGTGTCATATGAGGAGAGATTAACTCAGTTAAGATTATATTCACTGGAGTTTAGAAGGGTGAGAGGGAATCGCATAGAAACTCATAAAATTCTAACACAGTTAGACAGAGTAGATTCAGAAAAAATGTTCCCAGTAGTGAGGGAGTCCGGACTATGGGATCATAGAATCCCTACAGTACAGAAAGAGGCCCTTCGAATCTACACCAAACACAATCCCACTCAGGCCCTACCCCCATATCCCTACATATTATACCCACTAATCCCTCTAATCTACGCATCCCCGGACACTAAGGAACAATCTTCTAGTATGGCCAATCAACTTAACTTACACATCTTTGGACTGTGGGAGGAAACCGGAATATCTGGAAGAAACCCGCACAGACACAAGGGAAATGTGCAAACTCCACACAGACAGTGACCCGAGCTGGGAATCGAACCCAGGACCCTGAAGCTGTGAAGTTGCAGTGCTAACCACTGCATTACCATGCTGCATAACTTGAGGATAAGAAGTAAATCTATTAGGACTGAGGTGAGGAGAAATGTCTTCACCCAGAGGAGGTGAATGTGTAGAATTCACTCCCACAGAAAGTAGTTGAGGCCAAAACATTGTATGATTTGAAGAAATTAGTTGTAGGTCTTAGGGCTAATGGGATCAAGGGACATGTGAGGAAGGGGGGATCAGAATATTGAATTCAATGATCAGCGATGATCAAAAAGACTGGTGGAGCAAGCTTGAGGGCCAAGTAGCATATTCCTGCTCCTAGTTTCTATGTTTTTATGTATGGCTAATGATTCCAGTCTAACGAAAGAGCAATCGCATGGCATGGTGCACAGTGGTTAGCATTGCTGTCTCACAGCACCACTGACACGGGTTGATTCTGGAGGAATCTCATTGTAAACCTATAAAATCCTAAAAAGATGTAAGAAAGGTGATCCCAATGGTGGGGGAATCCAGAATTAGGGATCACAGTCTTAGTAGACATTTTAGCACTGAGGTGAGGAGATATTTCTTCAGCTAGGAAGTGGTCAGTCTGTGGAATTCACTACCACAGAAAGTAGTTGAGACCAAAACATTGTGGTTAGCAGTGTTGCCTCAAGGGAACCCAGGATCAATTCCAGCCTCGCATCACTGTCTATGTGAAATCTGTACATTCTCTCCTGCATGGGTTTCCCCCTACACTCCAAAGATGTGCGGATTAAATGGATTAGCCACGCTAAATTGCCCTTTAATGTCAGGGGGATAGCAGGATACATAAATGGGCTTAACCGGATAAGGCATGGCCTGGATGTCGTTAAGGCAGGCTTGATGAGCCAAATGGCCTCCTTCAGCACTGGACGGACACTATGATTCTATGATTGAATGTTTTCAAGAAAAAGAGAAGGAAAGGAGAGGGTTCAAAATGTTGTGTTACTGTCATAGCTACAGTTTAGAGAAAGATCAACTTAATGCGAGGTAGGCCTATTCCAAAGTCTGATGGCAGCAGGGAAGAAACTGTTCTTGAATTGGTTGATATGTGACCTCTGACTTTTGCATCTTTTGGAAGAGAGGATGTGCAGGCTGTGTACAGTCCTTAATGATGCTGGCTGCTTTTCAAGACAGCCAGAAGTGTAGACAGTGTCAGTGGATATCACCTTGCTGAGAGAAGAAATTCTTCCTTCAGTTTGTCTTGAATGGATTATTATTCTGCAACCACAGTGGCACAGTGGTTAGCACTGCCGCTGCCTCACAACTTCAGCGGCCTGGGTTCGATTTCTGTTTGGGTTAGTGTCTGTGCAGAGTTTACATGTTCTCACTGTGTCTGCGTGGGTTTCCTCCACATGCTCCAGTTTCCTTCCTCAGTCTGAAACACTTGCTGGGTAGGTACTTTGGCAATGCTAAATTCTCCCTCAGTGCACCTGAACAGGCACTGAAGTGTGGCGAATAAGGGATTTTCACAGTAACTTCATTGCAGTATTAATGTAAGTCTACTTGTGCCACTAATAAATAGACTTTAATAATGTACTTTATTCCAATCAATAAAATGACTGTTCACCACCTATTATGTGCTATTTAGAATCAGTGCCACACATATTTACAACTTTATATCAATGATTTGGATAAAGAGAGCGTATGTACAGTTGCTAAATTTGTTGATTGCACAAATATAGGTACGACAATAAGCTGTGAAGAGGACATTTGAAATCTCCAAAAGGCTACAGATACGTTAAATGAGTGGGCAGAAATTTCCCAAAATGGGCATAAGGTGGGAAAATGCAGACTTGTCCACTTTGGCAGGAAAGGGAGAAGTGTGGAAAATTGTTTAACCAAATTGATTAATACTGCAGCCTCAAGCACCAGGAATCCGGGTTGGATTCCCAGCCTGGGTCACTGTCTGTGTGGAGTTTTCACGTTCTCCCCAAGCGTGGGTTTCCTCCGAGTGCTCCAGTTTCCTCCCATAGTCCAAAGGTGTGCGGGTTAGGTGAAATGGCTATGCTAAGTTGTCCCTTAGGGCAGAATTGCCCATCCTTCCTGCCACGGGAATCACAGCAGACAGGACACAGACCATGCAAAGTGCCATTAACCTTGGGTGGGATATTATGGTTCCAGGAGCAAATGCCGCCAGAAAATCCCACCCCTAGTATCAGGGAGATCAACAGGGTAAATACATGGGGTTACAGGGGATGATGCCTGAGTGGGAATTGTTGCCTGTGTCAACTCAATGGGCCGAATAGCTTCTTCTGCACCGTAGGGATTTTATGATTCTAAGGTTGAAGAACTCTTGAGCTACAGAGGGATCTGGATGTTCTGATACACGAGTGACAGAAAATTAGCATGGGGGGTACAGCAAGTGATTAGGAGGTGATTAGGACTCATCCTGGTGATGGTAATAGCACCAAGTTGCTCTGCGTTAACTGCAGTTTTTGGAAAATCTTCATCATTCTCTACCGTGAAGACAGAGGCAAAATATTGGTTTTGTGCCTTCACCAGCTCAATGTTCCCCATTCCTCACCAATATTGTCTGCTAAAGGATTAACATTTACTCAGCTGATCTTTTCCTCTTTACCCAATTATAGAAGCTTTTGGTATCTGTGTTTATGTTTTCTGCTAGTTTCATTTCATAGTTCATCTTAGCTCTTTTGATTCTATTTTTTGTCGTCTTTTGCTGAACTGTAAATTTCTCCCAATCCTCTGCTTTTGCAGTTTGGTGTGCCCTAATTATTTTTGTCTCTACACCCTTTTTGATTTCCTTAAGTCACAGGGAGGGGTCTTGAGTCTGTAGAACACTCTCTCCAGAGGCAGAGTCATTGAATACTTTTTTTAACTGCAGAGATGGATATATTCTTAACGAAAAGGAGGTCAAAGGTAATCAGGTTTAACAGTGAATGTGGAACCCAGGTCACAGCCAATCCAGCCATGATCTTAGTGTATGATGGACCTATTTCATCTCCTCATTTTATGCAAAGTTGTCGGTTTATCAAATATCTTTTGGAAGTCTATGTACAGACACCACATTACCCTCATTAACCCTCTCCATTACCTTATCCACAAAACACAAGTACATCAATTAAATGCAATGTTCCCATATCAAATCCTTGATGGAGCAGCGGAGTGACATGATGGCACAACGGTTAGCACCGCTACCTCACAGCGCCAGGGACCCCGGTTCAATTCTTAACTTGGGTCACTGCCTGTGTGGAATCTGCACATCCTCCCCGTGTCTGCGTGGGTTTCCTCTGGGTGCTCCGATTTCTTCCCACAGTGCAAAGATATGCAGGTTAGGTGGATTGCCCATGCTAATTTGCCTCATAGTATTGGGGAGTGGAGGGGAGGGGAACTAACAGAGGTTACGTGGGGTTACAGAGAAAACAATCTGACAGTGCAGGCTCGATACACACACACACACACACACACACACACACACACACACACACACACACACACACACACACACACACACACATATACACACACACACACATACACACAAACACATATATATACACACACACATATACAAACACACACACACACATACACACACACATACACATACACGCACACACATACACACACTCACACACACACACAGAATGTGCAGACTCCACAAGTCAGAGACCCAAGGCTGGAATCAAACCCAGGAAGCTAACCATTGTGTCACTATGTATCTACTCGCAAATCCTTTCCCTCTCGTTCCCCAACACCCACACTTCCCCAACATCAAGCCACTGCTGTTCACAAGCTAATGGGAGCGGTTGTTGCCCTCAGCACTGTCTGTGTTGGAGGTCAGGGCATTCTTCAGAGCCTTCATACCCACACTCTTCTGGAAGGTCTCCGTGGCAAAGTAGTAGGCCAGGGGGTCAAGCACGGCGTTGAAGCAGGCCAGGATGATCGTGACACGGTAGCTGTTAGCCAGGGACAAGCGTTGCTCTTTGGTCGGTTGGAAGTAGTAAAGAAGAAGCACTGTGTGGTAAGGCAGGAAACAGACAATGAAAATCACCACATTGGCCAGAACCATATTGCGGATCTTGCGCCAGTCAATGTAATCCATGCGGGTGGCGGTGCTTCGCCGCACCCCTCTCAGGAGGGCAAGCGAGCACACCAAGATAGTGGCCAGTGGGATGCCATAGCCAATCAGCAGGGTGGGCACCAACGTCACGCGGTTGGTGACGTAGATGGGGTCCTCATTGAAGCAGGTGTTGCAGGAGTCATTGGAGGTCTTCTTGATGAGGAGGTAAGGGGGGATGCTGGCACCTACCACCAGCACCCAGATGCCGGTGCTGAACCACACGGCCAATTTGCGCAACTCGTTGAGCCTGGACTTCATGGGGAAGCAGATGGCCACGCAGCGGTCCAGGCTGATACAGGTCAGGAAAAAAATGCTTCCGTACATGTTGACCAGGAAGATGAGGCCATTGAGCTCGCACAGAAGCTGCGGGAACTGAGGCCGGCTGCTGTAGTACCAGATGCGAATGGGCAGGGAGGACACCAGCAGCAGGTCGCTGCAGGCAAGGTTCTTCATGTAGACAGTGGTTTGCGAGCGGATCTTGGTGAAACGGAAGAAAAAGACTAGTGCCAGCACGTTGAAGAGCAGCCCAAACAGGAAGATGAAACTGAAGGCTGTTGCGTAGAGGGGGTCTGACCAGTCCTCGGACTTTGGGCAGCTGACGTTAACGGTCACCATCCTGTTGGAGGGCTCCGGCAACCTCCAGACGCAAGAATTGCCTGCAAGTAGGCGGACAAAGAAAAAGGAGTTTGAAGCAATTGGTTATTCACACTTTCAGCCTGAAACATGCTCCCCCACGACATTGCGATCATCCGGCCCTGCTCATTCTCCCAATACCGAGCCTGGTACGGCCCTGTCCGCTTCGGACGGTGCGGCAGCACAATGGCACAATGGTCAGCACTGCTGCCTCATAGCGAAAGGGACCCAGGTTCAATTCCCAGCTCGGGTGACTGTACAGAGTCTGCACGTTCTCCCCGTGTCTGCATGTGTTTCCTTCGGTGCTTGGACCCACAGTCCAAAGATGTGAGGGTTAGGTGGATTGGCCATCCTAAATTGTACCTCAGTTTCGGGAGATTAGGAGGGTAAATACGTGGGATTATTGGAGTAGGACCAGGACTTGAGTGAGATTGTTGTTGTGCAGACAGATGGGCCAAATGGCCTCCTTCTGCCCTGTGATTCAATGATTCACTTTCCATATTCACCGTGGCTCTCTAATTATTTATCAAACATTGGCACCACACCAGACAATGACCATCACCAATAGAATCCCGACAGTGCACAAGGAGGTTACTTAGCCCATTGAGTCTGCACCGACTACAATTTCACACAGGCCCTATTTGTGTAACCTCTCATATTTACCCTGCCAAGTCCCTAACCTGCACATCTTTGGACTGTGGGAGGAAACCAGAGCACCCAGGTAAAATCCACACAGACAGGGGGAAGAACATTCAAACTCTACATAGACGGTCACCCAAATCCAGAATTGAGCCCAGGACCCTGATTCTGTAAGGCAGCTGTGCTAACCACTGTGCCACCTTTTGACATTCAATGCTGTTACCACCACTGAATCCTCCACTGTCAACATCCTTGTGATTACCATTGATGAGAAACTCAACTGGACCCACCATATAAACACCTAGAACAGCAGGTCAGGAATACTGTGGTGAGCAACTCACCTCCTGATTCCCCAGATCCTACCCACCATGTACAAGGCACAAGTCAGGAATGTGATGGAATACCCCCCATTTGCCTGGATGGGTGCAGCTGCAACAACACTCAAGAAACTTGACACCATTCAGGACAAAGCAGCACTGCTTGATTGGCACCACATCTACAAACATCCATTCCCTTCAACGTCACTCAGTAGGAGCAGTGTGTAGTATCTATAAGATTCACTGCAGCAATTCACCAAATCTCTAAAAGTTAGTGAGACTTATAGCTGACATGCCAAATTTCCTTATTCTTCTGAGAAAGTAGGGGCATTGGTGGGTTTTCTTAACTATATTGTCAGCTTAGGGGACCAGGAGAAGTTGTTGCTGATCTGAACACCTAGAAACTTGAAGACCTTGATCATTTCAACTTCATCCTTGTTGATGTGAAAAAGAGTATGTTCTCCACTATGCTTCCTGAAGTTGTTGACTATCTCCTCGTTTGAGTTCAGGGAGGGCAAGCGGGAGAGGAAAGAGACTGGAGATAGAAGCAAGATCAGGATGGGAGGGGCAGAGGGAGAGCCTCAGAGGCAGTATGAACCAATGGCCCAAGAATAGAGAAGGAACTGGCAGAGACAACTGATCATGTAAATTCATAGAGTCATTGAAGTTTACAGCATGGAAATAGGCCCTTCAGCCCAAATTTTCCATGCCATCCAGTGTTTAGTATTAAGCTAGTCCCAGTTTTTTTAAAAGTTTATTTATTAGTGTCAAGGGTAGACTTACATTAACACTGCAATGAAGTGACTGTGAAAATCCCCCAGTTGCCACACTCGGGCAACTGTTTGGGACACTGAGGGAGAATTTAGAATGGCCAATTCACCCTAACCAGCACATCTTCCAGACTGTGGGACAAAACTGGAGCACACAAGGAAACCCACGCAGGCACGGGAAAACAGGCAGACTTCACACAGACAGTGACCTGAGCCAGGAATCGAATCTACGTCCCTAGCGCTGTGAGGCAGCAGTGCTAACCACTGTGTCACCGTGCTGCCCCTGTTTGTGCATATGCTTCTGTACCAATCTTATCCATGTAACTGTCTAAGTGTTTTTAAATAGTTTGAACTAATTTTAACAATTTTTAGTAATTTTCAGATTGTCTGTAATAGTGTTGTAATAATGGCTCAGAGGGAGTATGAACCAACAACGCAAGAACGGAGAGGTTGCAGCTGAACATGACTAATACTTTTAAGTTGCATTACGTGGGTGCAGAAAAAAAATGCTGACTCATTTTGAGACAGAACGATTTCTGCGGCTTTGTAAAGCCTAAAGGTACTATCAGCCATCCATAACTAACATTAAAGAACCACAGGAAATGTGATCTATCTATTGACACAACGCCCCCAGTCCCCCTCTTCTCTGAAGTACCAGTGATAGACCATTCGATTCCAAACAGGTGGGAAACTGATAAAACATTTCAGACATCTAAACTGTAAAGGATGTCGCCCGGTCCAAGAGAGGGAAGAAATCTCTAGCAAACAGTTTCCATCTTGGAAGTTCAGATAAGCTCTCTCCAGAGTCATCCAGAAAGCAAATCTTGAAGTTGGGTGGCATCACTGCAAGCAGTGAACGGATATCCAAGAGAGCGGAGGTCAACTGCTGCATCACAGAGAGAGTCAATAGGCTTGTTCCAAAGTGCCACTTGTCAGGTGCTGACAGTCTGGCGAAAGTACACTTATAGACCCTGCAGCCCTCATTACCAAGAATCTCACTCCCACCTTTTACCCACGATATATCAACCATTAGTCCTCAGGATTTCACCACAGCCCGTGCTTCCTTTGACGACCCACTCACCGAATGATATTGCAATGGGACAACATGGTGACACAGTGGTTAGCAATTCAGGTTCGATTCCCAGCTTGGGTCACTGTGTGGGCAGAGTCTGCACGTTCTCCCCCGTGTCTGCATGATTTTCCTCCGGGTGCCCCAGTCTCCTCCCACAGTCCGAAAGACATAGTGATTAGGGTACATTTGCCATGCTAAATTCTCCCTCGTGTTACCCGAACAGGCGCCAGAGTGTGGTGACTGGGGGATTTTCACAATAACTTCATTGCAGTGTTAATGCAAGCTGTCAGGGACAGCGAGAGCACAAAGTCCTGCCCATAGAATCCCTACAGTGCAGTAGGAGACCAATTGGCCCATCGAGCCGATCCACTCAGGCCCAAGTCATCCAGGCGTGGAGCCTGAAGAGATTGGAGAGGCACTGAACAAATATTTCTCTTCAGTATTCACGCAGGGTGATGTAAATGTAGTTGTGGAGAACACTGGGATACAGAGTTGTAAATTGGAAAGTATTGAAGTAGATAGGGAGGATGTGCTAGATATTCTTGAGGGTTTGAAGTTGGATAAGTCCCCTGGGCCGGATGGGATTTACCCTAGGATTTTCTGGGAGACGAGAGAGGCGATTGCAGAGCCTCTGGCTCTGATCTTCAGGTCATCGTTGGTTACAGGTATAGTGCCGGAAGACTGGAGGATAGCGAATGTGGTCCCATTGTTCAAGAAGGGGAATAGAGACTTTCGTGGGAATTATAAACCGGTGAGTCTTACTTCTGTTGTGGGCAAAGTATTGGAGAGAATAATTAGGGATTGGATTTATAGTTATTTAGAGAGAAATGAATTGATTGGGGATAGTCAGCATGGTTTTGTGAAGGGTAAGTCGTGCCTTATTAACCTTATTGAGTTTTTTGAAAAAGTGACCAAAGAGGGGGTAAGGCGGTTGACGTGGTATATATGGACTTTAGTAAGGTGTTCGATAAGGTGGCCCATGGAAGGCTTCTGCAGAAAATGCAGATGTATGGGATTGAGGGTGATTTAGCTAATTGGATTAGGAATTGGCTAGCTGATAGAAGACAGAGGGTGGTGGTTGATGGAAATTATTCATCGTGGAGTTCGGTTACAAGTGGTGTACCTCAGGGATCTGTTTTGGGGCCCCTGCTGTTTGTAATTTTTATAAATGATCTGGATGAGGGTATTGAAGGATGGATTAGTAAATTTGCAGATGACACCAAAGTCGGAGGAGTGGTAGATAGTGAAGAGGGGTGTTATAGTTTGCAGAGAGACTTGGACAAGTTGCAGAGCTGGGCTGAGAGGTGGCAAATGGAGTTTAATGCCGAAAAGTGTGAGGTAATTCACTTTGGCAGGAATAACAAATGTGTAGAGTATAGGGCTAATGGTAGGATTCTTAATAGTGTTGATGAACAGAGGGATCTTGGTGTATTTGTGCATAGATCCCTGAAAGTAGGCAATCAAGTTGATAAGGTTGTTAAAAAGGCATACGGAGTCTTAGCTTTTATTGGTAGGGGGATTGAATTTCGGAGCTGCAACGTCATTTTGCAACTGTACAAAACTCTAGTGCTGCCGCACTTGGAGTATTGTGTGCAGTTCTGGTCCCCACATCATAAGAAAGATGTGGAGGCATTGGAGAGCGTACAGAGGAGGTTTACCAGGATGTTGCCTGGTATGGAGGGCAGGTCTTATGAAGAGAGGCTGAGGGATTTGAGGTTGTTTTCGTTAGAAAGGAGGCGGCTAAGAGGGGACCTAATCGAAACATATAAGATGATTAGAGGTTTAGATAGGGTGGACAGTGATAGCCTTTTTCCTAGGATGGAGAAAGCTAGCATGAGGGGACACAGCTTTAAATTAAGGAGTGATAGTTATAGGATGGATATCAGAGGTACATTCTTTACCCAGAGGGTGGTTAGGGAGTGGAATGCCCTGCCTGTGGCTGTTGTAGATGCGGCAAGTATGGTGGCATTTAAGACGTTAGTTGATAAGTTGATGGAAGAGAGGGGAATGGTTTGGTTTGGAGGGTCATTGCTTTTTTCATAATTGGTCAGCGCAACATCGAAGGCCGAAGGGCCTGTTCTGCGCTGTAATGTTCTATGTTCTATGTTCTATTGCAGCACTCCCTCAGCACTGACCCTCTGACAGTGCGGCACTCCCTTAGTACTGACCCTCTAACAGTGCAGCACTCCCTCAGTACTGACCCTCTGACAGTGCGGCACTCCCTTAGTACTGACCCTCTAACAGTGCAGCACTCCCTCAGTACTGACCCTCTGACAGTGCAGCACTCCCTCAGTACTGACCCTCTGACAGTGCAGCACTCCCTCAGCACTGACCCTCTGACAGTGCGGCACTCCCTCAGTACTGACCCTCTGACAGTGCAGCACTCCCTCAGTACTGACCCTCTGACAGTGCGGCACTCCCTCAGTACTGACCCTCTGATAGTGTGACACTCCCTCAGCACTGACCCTTGACAGCTGCAGCATCCCTCAGTACTGACCCTCTGACAGTGCAGCACTCCCTCAGCACTGACCCTCTGACAGTGCGGCACTCCCTCAGTACTGACCCTCTGACAGTGCAGCACTCCCTCAGCACTGACCCTCTGACAGTGCGGCACTCCCTCAGCACTGACCCTCTGACAGTGCGGCACTCCCTCAGTACTGACCCTCTGACAGTGCGGCACTCCCTCAGTACTGACCCTCTGACAGTGCGGCACTCCCTCAGCACTGACCCTCTGACAGTGCAGCACTCCCTCAGCACTGACCCTCTGACAGTGCGGCACTCCCTCAGCACTGACCCTCTGACAGTGCGGCACTCCCTCAGCACTGACCCTCTGACAGTGCGACACTCCCTCAGTACTGACCCTCTGACAGTGCGGCATCCATCTGCACTGACCCTCTGACAGGGCGGCACTCCCTAAGCAGTGACCCTCTGACAATACGGTAATCCCTCAGTACTGACCCTCTGACAGTGCGGCACTCCCTCAGCACTGACACTCTGACAGTGCGACACTCCCTTAGCACTCACCGTCTGACAGTGCGATAATCCCTCAGTACTGACCCTCTGACAGTGCAGCACTCCCTCAGTACTGACCCTCTGACAGTGCGGCACTCCCTCAGCACTGACCCTCTGACAGTGCGGCACTCCCTTAGCACTCACGTCTGACAGTGCGATAATCCCTCAGTACTGACCCTCTGACAGTGCAGCACTCCCTCAGTACTGACCCTCTAACAGTGCGGCACTCCCTCAGCACTGACCGTCTGACAGTGTGGCACTCCCTCAGCACTGACGTCTGACAGTGTGGCACTCCCTCAGCACTGACCCTCTGACAGTGCAAAACTCCCTCAATACTGACCCTCTGACAGTGTGGCACTCCCTCAGCACTGACCCTCTGACAGTGCGGCACTCCCTCAGCACTGACCCTCTGACAGTGCGGCACTCCCTCAGCACTGACCCTCTGACAGTGTGGCACTCCCTCATCACTGACACTCTGACAGTGCAAAACTCCCTCAATACTGACCCTCTGACAGTGCAGCGCTTCCTCAGTACTGACCCTCTGACAGTGCAGCACTCCCTCACCACTGACCCTCTGACAGTGCAGCACTCCCTCAGCACTGACTGTCTGACAGTGCAGCACTCCCTCAGCACTGACCCTCTGACAGTGCGGCACTCCCTCAGCACTGACCCTCTGACAGTGCGGCACTCCCTCAGCACTGACCCTCTGACAGTGCAGCACTCCCTCAGCACTGACCCTCTGACAGTGCAGCACTCCCTCAGTACTGACCCTCTGACAGTGCAGCACTCCCTCAGCACTGACCCTCAGTGACAGTCAGCACTCCCTCAGCACTGACCCTCTGACAGTGCGCACTCCCTCAGCACTGACCCTCTGACAGTGCGGCACTCACTCAGTACTGACCCTCTGACAGTGCGGCACTCCCTCAGCACTGACCCTCTGACAGTGCGGCACTCACTCAGCACTGACCCTCTGACAGTGCGGCACTCACTCAGTACTGACCCTCTGACAGTGCGGCACTCCCTCAGTACTGGTCCTGTGACACATTGGCACTCTCTCAGTACTGACCCTACTTATCAGTTTAATACTAATTGGCCCAGTAGCACAGCGGTTAGCACTGCCACTTCACAACAATTCTCCCTCTATGCCGCTCAGACAGTGCGGCACTCCCTCGTTTTGACCTTTCGACAGCGCAGAACTCTCTCAGCCCTGATCCTCTGACATTGCAGCACTCCCTCAGCTCTGACGACACTAAAGCACTCCCTCTCTGACAGTGTGGCACTGCCTTAGTCCCGACACTCTGATATGCCGCACTCTGTCAGCCCTCTCCCTCTGACAGTGCGGCATTCCCTCAGCACTGATCCTCTGACAGTGCGGCATTCCCTCAGCACTGATCCTCTGACAGTGTGGCATTCCCTCAGCACTGACCCTCTGACAGTGCGGCACTCCCTCAGCACTGACCCTCTGACAGTGCGGCACTCCCTCAGCACTGACCCTCTGACAGTGCGACACTCCCTCAGCACTGACCCTCTGACAGTGCGGCACTCCCTCAGCACTGACCCTCTGACAGTGCGGCACTCCCTCAGCACTGACCCTCTGACAGTGCAGCACTCCCTCAGCACTGACCCTCTGACAGTGCAGCACTCCCTCAGCACTGACCCTCTGACAGTGCGGCACTCCCACAGCACTGACCCTCTGACAGAGCAGCACTCCCTCAGCACTGACCCTCTGACAGTGCGGCACTCCCTCAGCACTGACCCTCTGACAGTGCAGCACTCCCTTAGCACTGACCCTCTGACAGTGCAGCACTCCCTCAGGACTGATCCTCTGACAATGCAGCACTCCCTCAGGACTGACCCTCTGACAGCGCGGCACTCCCTCAGCACTGACCCTCTGACTGTATGGCACTGAGAATTTCAGAATGTTACCCTCTGTATCCAATGTTGACCTGTGTTAACATGAACGGTGGTCTCACTGAGTACTTCCTTCCATTGTGAATAACAGCTGTTCATCCCGAAGTGCTGATTTTTCATTCTTCAGGTCAGAACTGGATCAAAATGATTCTTCATCACACAAAGTGACTTCCTCAGCCCCCCCACCCCCCCCGAGCTACCAATGTCCCTTCCGTTTGTTGAGCTTAACTTTTAAATGAACAAGTTGAATCGTGATACATTATCAAAAGCCTTTTTCATCTCCCTTGTCTACCCTGTATCCTCAAACTGTCACCTCTGATTCTGGACATCTGTCACCATCAGGAACATCCTTTATGTATCTACACTTTCTGTTCCTGCTATAGTTTTATAGGTTTCGATGAGATTCCCCCCTCTTTCTTCAAAACTCCAGCAAATGTTTGCAGGGGTTCCTCTGGGTGTTGCCTCCCACAAAGATGTGCAGGTTAGGTGGTTTGGCCGTACTAATAATTAATCATTCCTGATGTGAACAGTTGGGGGTCCTAGCACACATTGTGTATTAATGATCTGGAAGCATGTATTACCTCCAAATTTGCAGATGATGCAAATTTGAGTAAGCAGGAGAGCAGTGAGGAGAATGTAGATATGCTCCAGTTTGATTTGGACAGGCTGAGTGTGTGAACTTATGCATGACAGGAGCAGCATAATATTAATAAATGTGAGGTCATCCACCTTAGTAGCAATAATCAGAAGACAGATTATTACTTGAATGAGTGAAAATTGAGAGAGGTGGATACTCGGTTTCAAATGGGTTTTTGCTCTTATTTCCTTTCAACTCTTATTATTTAAGAAATATGTCAAGCCTGCACCGACAATGATCCACTCAGACCCTATTCCTATAATTTTTGTTAATTCCCCAGACACTATCGGGCAATTTAAAATGGCAATCCACCTAACCTGCACAGCTTTGGGCATGATGTGGAGATGCCGACGTTGGGCTGGGGTGAGCACAGTAAGAAGTCTCACAACACCAGGTTAAAATCCAGGTTTATTTGGTAGCACAAATTTTTGGAGTGTCGCTCCTCCCGCAGATGAGTGAAGAGTTATATTCACAGACAGGGCATACATAGACGTAAACTCAATTTACAAGATAATGGTTGGAATGCAAGTCTACAGATAGTCAAGTCTTTACAGGTACAGACAATGTGAGTGGAGAGAGGGTTAAGCACAGGTTAAAGGAGTGTGAATTATCTCCAACCAGCATAGTTAGTGAGATTTTGCAAACTCAGGCAAGTCATGGACACTTTGGAGACTCAGGTGCAGTTCAGCATGGCCAATTCACCTCCCCGGAACACCTTTGGATATTAAAAGGCGATTTAGCATGACCAATTTACCTGACCTGCTCATCCTGGGGCACTAGGCCAATTTTGCTTGGCCAATCCACCTAAATGGCACATCTGACGTGGAATGTGGTGTGCTTGTCCACAGATCTCTGAAAGTGGAAGATCATGTTAGTAGGATGGTGAAAAAGGCATATCGTTCACTTGCCTTTATCAATCAATGATTACATTACAAAAGCAGGGAAGTCATGTTGGAGTTGTATAGAACTTTGATGAGACCACAGCCAGAGTATTGTGTGTAGTTCCAGTCACCACATTATAGAAAGGATGTGATTGCACTGGAGGGGTTGCAGAGGAGATTCACAAGGAAACTGCTCAGATGGAGCATTTAAGTTATGAAGAGAGATTGGGTAGGCTTGGCTTGTTTTTATTGGGTAAAGTTTTACAACACCAATTTTAAATCCAACCAATTTATTTGATAGTAAATCCGTGAGCTTTCGACTTTACAGCCTTCGTCAGGCAAATGCAGTGTTCTGATTTTATTGGATTTTATTGGATCAGAGAAGAGTGAGGGGCGACCTGATCGAGGTGTACAAAATTATGAGGGGCATGGACAGAGTGGGTAAGGAGTAGCTGATCCCCTTAGTTGAAGGATCGGTCATGAGAGGACGTAGGTTCAAGGTGAGTTTTAAGGGATAATGTGAGGAAAGATCTTTTTACCCAGGGAGTATAGAATCATAGAAACCCTACAGTGCAGGAAGACGCCATTTGGCCCATCAGGTCTGCACCAAGCACAATCCCACCCATGCCCTACCCCCATATCCCCACATATTTACCTGCTAATCCCTCTAACCTATGCATCTCAGGTCACTAAGAGGCAATTTTACAATGCCAATCTACCTAACCCTGCACATCTTTGGACGTGGTGACGCTCTGGAATGCACTGCCTGGGAGAGTGATGGAGGCGGGTTGCCTCACATCGTTTAAAAAATACCTTCATGAGCACTTGGCACATCACAACATTCAGGGCTATGGGCCAAGTGCTTGTACAAGGGATTAGGTGGAAGTTCGGGTGTTTTTCATGTGTCATCGAGGACTCAATGGGCTAAGGGGCCTCCTTTGCACTCCTTGCTTCTTTGCACTGTGGAAAGAATCCAAAACTCCTGGAGGAAAGCCAACCAGATAATCTCCGGATTTTGGAGGAACGAGGGGGGAATCCAATAGAAAGCTATAAAACCTGTAACAGGAGCAATACAGGTAGATGAAGGAAGGATGTTCACAATGGTGAAGGTTGTCCAGGAACAGACATAATGGTCTGAGGAATCAGGATATGAAGATGTGCAGATTAGGTGGATTGGCCATGATAATTGCCCCTTAGTGTTTGGGAGACCAGCTAGGCAAAAGCATAGGCTTTACGGGAATAGGGTTTGGGTGGGATAGTGGTCGGTGCAGACTCAATGGGTCGAATGGCCTCCTTCTGCGTAGGTATTCTATGACTCTATGATTTAGGCTTAAATGGTATTAAAAGGCATTTGAAAATCTATCACAATGCCACTCAAAATTTAAGCTCAACAAATGGAAAGGAATTGGCAGCTCAGGAGGGGACTGAAGAAGTCACTTTGCGTGATGAAGAATCATTTTGATCCAGTTTTCACCTGAAGAACGAGAAAGCAAAGATTTAGGATGAACAGCTGTTATTCACAACGGAAGGAAGTACTCGATGAGACCACCGTTCATTTTGACACGGATCAACATTGGATACAGAGGGTAACATTCTGAAATTGGCAGAGACTCAGGGAGAATGTCACAGATTTCTGGAGGATTGGTAAAAGCCTCATGAAATTGGCAATGCCAATTAGTCAGGATGTCATGTAAAACCGTATGTTTTGTTCTGAAGAGTGACAGGGATATAGAACATAGAACATAGAACATAGAACATAGAACATAGAACAATACAGCACAGAACAGGCCCTTCGGCCTTCGATATTGTGCCGACCAAAAATAAAAAGCAATGCCCCTCCTAACTAAACCATTCCCTTCTCTTCCATATACTTATCAACTAACCTCTTAAACGCCACCAAACTTGGCGCATATACAACAGCTGCAGGCAGGGCATTCCACTCCCTAATCACTCTTTGAGGAAAGAACCTACCTCTGATATCCGTCCTATAACTCATACCCTTAATTTAAAGCTGTGTCCCCTCGTGCTAGCTTTCTCCATCCTAGGAAAAAGGCTATCACTGTCCACCCTATCTAAACCTCTAAATCATCTTATATGTTTCGATTAGGTCCCCTCTTAGCCGCCTCCTTTCTAACGAAAACAACCTCAAATCCCTCAGCCTCTCTTCATAAGACCTGCCCTCCATACCAGGCAACATCCTGGTAAACCTCCTCTGTACCTCTCCAATGCCTCCACATCTTTCTTATAATGTGGGGACCAGAACTGCACACAATACTCCAAGGGCGGCCGCACTAGAGTTTTGTACAGTTGCAACATGATGCTGCGGCTCCTAAATTCAATCCCCCTACCAATAAAAGCTAAGACTCCATATTCCTTCTTAACAACTTTATCCACTTGACTGCCTACTTTCAGGGATCTATTGACACATACACCAAGATCCTTCTGTTCCTCAACACTATTAAGAGCCCTACCATTAGCCCTATACTCTACACGTTACATAGAACATAGAACATTACAGCACAGAACAGGCCCTTCGGCCTTCGATGTTGTGCCGACCAAAAATAAAAAGCAATGCCCCTCCAAACTAAACCATTCCCTTCTCTTCCATATACTTATCAATTAACCTCTTAAACGCCACCAAACTTGGCGCATCTACAACAGCTGCAGGCAAGGCATTCCACTCCCTAATCACTCTTTGAGTAAAGAACCTACCTCTGATATCCTTCCTATAACTCATACCCCTTAATTTAAAGCTGTGTCCCCTCGTGCTAGCTTTCTCCATCCTAGGAAAAAGGCTATCACTGTCCACCCTATCTAAACCTCTAATCATCTTATATTCTTCAATAAGATCCCCTCTTAGCCGCCTCCTTTCTAACGAAAACAACCTCAAATCCTTCAACCTCTCTTCATAGGACCTGCCCTCCATACCAGGCAACATCCTGGTAACCTCCTCTGTACCCTCTCCAATGCCTCCACATCTTTCTTATAATGTGGGGACCAGAACTGCACACAATACTCCACGTGCGGCCGCACTAGAGTTTTGTACAGTTGCAACATGATGCTGCGGCTCCTAAATTCAATCCCCCTACCAATAAAAGCTAAGACTCCATAAGCCTTCTTACAACTTTATCCACTTGACTGCCTACTTTCAGGGATCTATTGACACATACACCAAGATCCTTCTGTTCCTCAACACTATTAAGAGCCCTACCATTAGCCCTATACTCTACACATTTCTTGTTCCTGCCAAAGTGCATTACCTCACACTTTTCCACATTAAACTCCATTTGCCACCTCTCGGCCAGCTCTGCAACTTGTCCAAGTCACTCTGTAAACTATAACACCCCTCTTCACTATCTACCACTCCACCGACTTTAGTGTCATCTGCAAATTTACTGATCCATCCATCAATACCCTCATCCAGATCATTTATAAAAATTACAAACAGCAGGGGCCCCAAAACAGACCCCTGAGGCACACCACTTGTCACCGAACTCCACGATGAATATCTCCCATCAACCACCACCCTCTGTCTTCTATCTGCCAGCCAATTCCTAATCCAATTAGCTAAATCACCCTCTATTCCACACATCTGCATTTTCTGTAGAAAATATAATCTAAACAAAATGGTACAGTTTTAAAAGGGAGGAGTTGGGAGCAGGAACTGAGATCATAGAATTTATCAAATCGTTACAGTACCGCAGGAGGCCATTCAGCCCATCAAAGCTGCATAGTCTCGCCAAATAAAGTTAACCCCCACCCCTCTGCTCTACCTTACAAACCGGTACATTTGCCATGGCCAATGTATCTAACTTTCACATCTTTTGACACAAAGAAGAAATTTAACATGGCCAACCCATCTAATGTGCACACAAGGAGGCAGTGGCATAGTAGTATTGTCACTGGACTAGTAATCCAGGGATCCAGGGCAAGTTCAGCAGATTTGGGTTTGAAACCTGCCATGGCAGATGGTGGAATTTGACTTCAATAAACCACATCTGGAATTAAGAATCTACTGATGACCATGAAACTATCATCGATTGTTGGAAAAACCCACCTGGTTCACTAATTTCCTTCAGGGAAGGAAATCTGCTGTCATTACCTGGTCTGGCCTACATGTGACTCCCGAGCTACCACTATGTGGTTAACTCACAACAGCCTGTGAAACAGAAAGCAGTTAAGGACGGGCAATAAACGCTGGCCAGTCATATCCCATTGAAAAAACTAGAATGGGCTGGGGTGGATTGGGAACAGCTAAAGACTGGGAAAGACGGGAGAGGTGAAGATGAGGGTTGGGGGGGGGAGGCAGAGAGGAGGTAGAGATGGGACAATACAAGTGTCAGCAAAATCTCCAGACACAGTTTTAGGGCAGGATGGTAGCACGGTGGTTAGCACTTTTGCCTCACAGCATCAGGGATCTGTGTTCAATTCCAGCCTCGGGTCAGAGTTTGTACTTTCTCCCTGCATCTGCAAGGGTTTCCTCTGGTGTTCCAGTTTCCTCCCACAGTCCAAAGATGTGCAAGATACATGGATTGGCTGCGCTACATTGATTTATATCAATTTTTAAATATTTAGGGTTACGGAAATAGGGCCTGGGTAGGATTGTGGTCAGTGCAGACTCAATGGGCCAAATGTAGGGATTCTATGATTCTATAACTGGACCAGTGGGCTGAGGTATAGCAGCTGTAGTTGAATTCAAGTAGATTTTATCTTTGGTCAGAAAGGGGCAATTTAGCACCATCAATTTTTCTGAATCTGCACACCTTTGAATACTAAGAGGCAATTTAGCATGGCCAATCCATCTGACTGCATATCTTTTGACACTAAGGGGCAATTTAGCATTGCCACCCCACCTAACCTACACATCTTTGGACACTAAAGGGCAATTTAGCATTACCAATCCACCGAACATGCACATCTTTGGACGCTAAGGAGTAATTTACCATGGCCGATTCATCTAATCTACACATCTTTGGATGCTAAGGGGTAATGTAGCATAGCAAATTACCTAACCTCAACATCTTTGGAGTGTAGGAGGAAATCAAAGCACCCAGAGGAAACTCATGCAGACATGGGAGAAATGCAGACTGCACACAGAACAGTGACCCAAGCGAGAATCGAACCCAGGTCCCTGATGCTGTGAGGCAACAAGGGCTAATCGCTGTGCCACATAGCTCCCCGCCATCTTTAATTATGGCAGGAAACGTTCAGAAGGCAGAGATTAAACAAGTTTAAAAAATAGACATGGCAAGATTCTCTGCCTTCCCCCTAACGTTTTATCTTGGTGGTGGAAGGTGGCCTGTCATTCGCTGGTGATAGGAACTTTCAGTCACACTGCTGTCAATGGGGAATCCCCAGCAAAGTAACCTCACACCACCGGGAAAGCTGTGGCGTAGGATGAACTCTCAGTGGAACCAGAGAATTCTGCTGGTGTGGATGCCCGGAGAATTCCAGCCGAAGCCCTTAAAGGTGGATTATCCAATCCCCCCAGCTCTGAGACTGGAAGTTCATGACTGAGGTCAATGGACCTTTCAATAATCAGGTTAAATTATCCGTCCTGCTCATACAGTTCCTAACCCTGCAAGGCAGGCAGAATTGGAGAATTTATTGTTGCAATTGTATGGGCTGTTGGTGAGACCACTTCTGGAGTATTGTGCTCAGTTTGGGCCTCCTTATCTGAGGAAGGATGAGGAGATATTGACGGAAGTTCAGAGGAGGTTCACCAGATTGATTCCAGGGATGAAAGGGTTGATGTATGAGAAGAGATTAAAGATGTTGGGCTTGTACTCGCTGGAGTTTAGAAGGATGAGAGGGGTCCTAATCGAGGTATATAAGATTTTAAAAGGGATTGTTAAAGTAAACATAGACCAAATGTCTCCTCTTATGAGGCAATCTCGAACAAGCAACGACAGGTTTAGGTTGAGAGGCGACCGATTGAAAACTGAGATGAGGTTGGATTTGAGTTGGCACGGTGGCAGAATGTTTAGCACTGCTACCTCACACCAGGGACCCAGGTTCAAATCTGGCATCAAATCACTGTCTGTTTGAAGTTTGGACATTCTCCTCGTATCTATGTGGATTTCTTCTGGGTGCTCCAGTTTCCTTCCACAGTCCAAAGACTGAGTACAGAATGAAGTCACACAGAACTGTTTAAATCACCGTAGTATTACAATCAATACATTCAAACAATTGTGTTGGATTCCGGCATTGCTTGAGTTAGGGAATATTTACCAGAATAGTGCCAAAGTCTTTACTGACAGGATGGGCAGGGAGAACTGGCATTATTCTTTAGGCAGGGAACATTAAGGGGTTCTTCAGTTCAGGTAATTTTGCTGGATTTTGCAAGTGATAGGTTAGACAATAAAAGGGGAGATGAGAAGGAATTTTTTCCCTTTTCACACAGCGAACTGGGATCTGGAAGGGATCTGCCTGCATGGGGAAAATAAGGCCCTCCAATCACAATGCCCTAACTAAACACTAAAAAAAACCTTCTGCCTTTTATCCCTTTATTCCCTGTCTATTTATGTACTTATTCAGATGTTTCTTAAATGTTGCTAATGCGCCTGCTTCCACCACATATCTCTTAAATTTTCCGCCCCTCTCACCTTGAACCTCTGCCCCCTTATAACTAACACTTCCACCTTAGGGAAAAAGCCTCTGACGATCCACTCTGTCTATACATGTGATGGTTTTGTAGACGTCTATCAGTCTGCCCTTCGTCTCTTTCTTTCCAGTGGAAACAATCCTGGTTTATTCAACCTCTGCTCATAGTCAACACTGTCAAGACCGGACAACATCCTGGTGAACCTTCTTTGCATTCTCTCCAGAGGCTGCACCTCCTCTGGCACCATGTTCCAGGCACCCACCGCTCTCTACCGAAAACATGCCCCCGCACGTCATCCTTAAACTTCCGGCCTCTCACCTTGAAACTGTGCCCCCCTTGTAATTGACACTTCCATCTTGGGAAAAAGTCTCTGACTGTACAGGGTAGAAGCAGATTTCATAAAACCTTTCAAAAAACTTAGAAATGAAAGTTTCCAATAGGGGGGCCGGAAGGGTGGGTGGGGGAGTGTGGTGGGGGATAGAACTTCAGGGACATGAAACTGATTGCACAGTTCACGGTGGATGAATAGCCTCCTCTGTGCTGTAATGTTCTATGATCTATGTTCTATGTAAGATCTTGTTATCGTAAAAAATCAGTCCCCATTTTTGAGTCTTGCTTCATATCCGTATTTCAACATTCTGTCCCATCATCCTATCTCGATTGCTTCAACATCCTTCCTATATTGTGAAGCCAAACATAACGGAGGCCTTATTTTTCAGAACTGTGAATAAATTATTCCTTCCCCACTTTTATCTTCTCTATCTCTTGTCATAGTACCTATCAGCTTTCTTTTTTATCTTCTTGAAACAGTTCATGTTCAAATGCAGCAAATCTGAGCAATGCCCAGGCTTGGATTACTCATATTGGAATGGGTGGCACAGTTGTTATCCCTGCTGCCTCACAGTGCCAGGGACCTGGGTTCGGTTCCTGACTTAGGTCACCATCTGTGTGGAGTCTGCATGTTCTCCCTTGTGTCTGAATGGGTTTCTTCTGGTTTCCTCCCACAGGTTTGGTGGTTGGGTTTTGTGTTTGGGGGGGTGGTTTGGGGGGTTGTTTTTTTTTGGTGGTGGGGGGGTGTTTGTGTGTTTGTTTTGTTTTGTTTGAGTGAAAGAATTGCTGGTTAGATGCATTGGTCTCGCCAAGGTCTCACTTAGCGTACCAAACTGGAGCCAGAGTATGATGACTAGGAGGATTTTCACTGTAACTTCATTGCAGTGTTAATGTAAGCCTAAATGTGATACTTATAAATAAACTTTACAAGCACTCCACGTAAGTGCCAGGCAAAGGTCATTTTCAACGGGAGAAAATCTAATCATCACCTCTTGACATTTATTGGTGTAACCATCACTGAATTCCCCATGTCAACATCTTTGGGGTTACCATTGACCAGAAACTCAACTGGGCTCAGCATATAAATACTGTGGCTGTAAGGTCAGAGGCTTGGAATACTGCTGTGAGTAAGTCAACTCCTGATTCCCCAAAGTCTATCCACCATCTACAAGACACAATTAGGAGTGTGATAGAATACTCCCCACTTGCTTGGATGGGTGCAGTTCCAACAACACTCAAGAAGCTTGACACAATCCAGGATAAAGCAGCCCATTTGATTGGTACTCCATCCTTAAACATCCACTCTCTCTACCACTGACACTCAGTAGCAGCGGTGTGTATTACCTACAAGATGTACTGCAACAATACATCAAAGATCCTTCGAATCTTCCGAACCCACAACGATTACCATACAGGTGATACAGTGGCATAGTGGTTAGCACTGCTGCCTCATAATGCCAAGAACCTGGGTTCGATTCCCAGCTTGGGTCACTGTCAGTGCAGAGTCTGCATGTTCTCCTAATGTCTGCATGTTTTCCTCTGGTTTCCTCCCACAGTCTGAAAGACGTGCTGGTTAGGTGCATTGGCAGTGCTAAATTCTTCCTTGGTGCACTCGAATAGACGCCAGAGTGTGGCAACTAGGGGATTTTCACAGTAACTTCATTGCAGTGTTAATGTAAGCCTACTTGTGACACTAATGAATAAATTTTAAATCTAGAAGGAAAAGGACATCAGATACAGGGAACACCATGACCTGCAAGTTCCCCTCCAAACTATGCATCTTGGCCTTTCCTCCACTGTCACTGAATTAGAATCCTGGATCTTCTTCCCAAACAGCACTGTGGTTGTAACCACACCACTTGGAATGCAGTGAAATAAGAAGGCGGCTCACATCACTTTCTCAAGGACAATTAGGAATGAGCAATTACTGCTGGCCAGACAATGATTCCCACATCATGTGAATGAACAAAAAAAAACTTACATTCTGTTAATCTGAAGATCCAAATCCTTCAGCTAATATACATCAGCCAGTTTGGGCGTTGAAGTATAGTTATTACTCTTAACCAAAATGGGTCTTAAAATTGTACAGTGCAGAAGGAGACTGTTTGGCCCATTGAGTCTGCAACGACCACCATCCTACCCAGACCCTATTCCCATCACCTCACATATTTACCCTACTGATCCCTCTAATATTTGGGGGCAATTTGCCACAACCAATCCATCTAACCTACAGATCTTTCGATTATGGGAAGAAACAGAAGCACTCAGAGGAAACACACGCAGAAACGGTGAGAACAAACCAGGAATCAAAGGCAGGTCCCTGGCACTGTGAGGCAGCAGTGCCACCATGCCGCCCCCTCTAACCTATGGATAACGGGACAACAAGGGCTAATTTAGCATGGCCAATGCACTTAACCCACACATCTTTCAAATGTGGGAGGAAACCGGAGCACTGGAAGAAAACCTATGCAGACACGAAGAAAGTGCAAACTCCGCACAGACAGTGACCCAAAGCGGGAATGGAACCTAGGTCCCTGGCACTGTGAGGTATCAGTGCTAATCACTGTGCCATTATGCTGTTTACACATGTCATTCCACACTTTTTAGCAATGAATTCAATTTGCTACTTGACTTGTCTGTGATTCCATGTAAACAATGCTCCCATTCACACCTCTTTCATTCACACTGCTGCAAGTGGTATTATTGCTAGACTATTAATCCAGAATTTCACAAATGTTCGGGGGACCCTGGTTCGAATCCTGCCACGGCAGATGGTAGAATTTGAATAAAATTTTAAAAATCTGGAATTAAGTGTCTATTGATGACCATGAAACCATTGTCGATTGTTGAAAAACCCATCTGGTTCACTTATGTCCTTTTGGGAAGAAAATCTGCCGTCCTTATCTGGTCTAGTCTACATGTAACTCCAGAGCCACACAACAACATGTTTGACTCTCAACCTCCCTCCAAGGGCAACTAGGGGTGGGCAATAAATGCTGATCAGCTAGCGATGGCCATGTCCCACAAATGAATAAAAAAAAGGTGAATTGGCCATAATAAATTGTCCCTTGATGTCCCAAGATGTATGAGTTAAGGAGAATTGGCAGGGTAAACACATAGGGGTAGGGCCTGTCAGAGGGTCGGTGCAGGAACGATGGGGTTGAGTGGCCTCTTCTGCACTAAGGCGATGCATTTGCACAGTGGTTAGCACTACTGCCTCACACGTCAGGGACCCATTTTCAATTCCGGCCTCAGGTCACCATCTATGTGGAGTTTGCGCATTCTCCCCGTGTCTGTGTGGGTTTCCTGTGAGTTTCCTCCCACAGTCCAAAGCTGTGCAGGTTAAGTGAATTGGCTATGCTAAATTGCCCCTTAGTGCCCCAAGAGATGCAGGTTAGGTAGAACGGCTATGCTAAATTTCCTCTTAGTGTCAGGTGGATTAGCTGGGTAAATGTGTGGGGTTAAGGTGATATGGCCTGGGTGAGATTGTGGTCGGTGCAGGCTCGAAGGGCCAAATGACCTCCTTCTGCATTATAGGGATTTTATGATTCTGTGTAGGGATTTAATCTGCAACATTATTCATTCTGCTTCCTCTTTCAGTATGTTCTGGTTTTTTTTGGATCTTGCATTTAGCCCTTTCACTGATGTGGTAAGTTAAAGATATTTTGTACCAGAAAGGCAGCCATCTGTGACACCATGATTGATATTCTGCTACATTGGAGAGCCAGCCTGAGCGCTCATGTGGATTAAACCTTACAGGCCTTGTTCATGATCCACATACATCACATCTACCACCCCTTTGCAGCCAAACTTGACAAACCCCATCTGAAAAGACTCTCTCATCTGGCCATGTCAACTTCCTCTAATTTTGACTGGCTGTTTGTTTTCTTTTCTTTCTCCTATTGCTCATAGCTACAACGAACAGGAAACTTCCCAGCACCATGAATGCAAGATATTCAGCACCAATCAAGACCAGCTGGTGAATTTTTTGCTGACAAACAAGAGATGGAATTTTCCCATCCCGTCCTCCACAGGGATTGTAGTAGGCAGGAGACGTAGGAGGCCGGACCAATGCAAGGGTCTGTTGATCCCGCCCAAAATTCCTTTCATAAAATTATAGAATCCCTATAGTACAGAAGGAGACCATTCAGCCCATCACATCTGCACTGAGTCTCCAACAGGGGATCTTACCTCGGCACATGCCTGTCCCAGTCCCTGAATCCCACACATTTACCCAATAAATCCTCCTAACCTGCACACCTTTGGACACTAAGGGGAAATTTAGTATGGCCAATGTACCTAACTGCACATCTTTGTCTACTAAGTGGCAAATCAGCATGGCCAATATATCTAACCAGCATATCATTGTTGACGAAGGGACAACTTAGCTTGGCCAATCTTCATAATCTACCATCTTTGAACACTGAGGGGCACTTTAGCATGGACAACCCACCTAAATTACATATCTTTGGACTGTGGGGGGAAACCAGAGAGCCTAAATGAAACCCATGCAGACACGGGGAGAACATGCAGATAGTGACCAAAGCCTGTGAGGTGGCAGTGCTAACCACTGTATCACTGTGCTGCCCACCAGCATCTTAAGACAGAGAATCATGTCCAATTTTGGGGAATTCTCTTCTTGTGGATAAGGCTGTGGAGAGCAAGTGACAGACTATGGATTGGAGTCAACAGTCTTAGTATCTGTTTTTGCCTTAGCACGGATACAATTTACCTCAGAAACCTGACATTGCAAAGTAAGATGTGTTTACAGCAACCCATTCTGTTGGCAAAATAGTCAGAAAAAAAGGCTCTGAGTTGTTTCATTCCCTCAGGAAGGAATCTCAAAAAGAGCAGATTGGTGTCCCAATCCAAGCATTCTGAATCTTGTTTCTCATCAGTGTGATGTTGCCTCAGCTTGGCTAACCCAGCCTGTTGACTGTTTTAAGGATTTGTTCTTACCTGTCTCACCCTCACCCTGTCTTCAGGTCTCCATCTGTCCCTCTGCTCTGCATTCGCTGCAGTCCCAGACCATTCAGCGGACACTGCTGTTCGCATGGAGACAAGGGCTCGAACTATCAACAGATATGAGTCAGCTCCGACCTGCGTAGCACAACAGGAAGTGTCTGAAATCAGATTTCAAAAAGGCAGTTTCAGGAAACCATTTGTTGATGTGCAATGTTCATATAATCATAGAATCCCTGCAGTGCAGAATGAGGCTATTTGCCCCATTGATGCTGCAACTGACTACAATCCCACCTAGCCCCTATTCCCATAACACCACACCCTGTTAATCCCCCTGACTCTGAGGAGCAACTTAGTGTGACCAATGTATCGAATCTACTCATCTTTGGACACTAATGGTAATTTAGCACGGCCAATCTACCTAACTTAGACATCTTTGGACACTAAGGGGCAATTTACGATGGGGAGATTGTGCAAACTTCACCCAAAGTCAAAAATCAAACCTGCATCTCTGGCACTGCGAGGCAGCAATGTTGTCAACTAGATTGAAATCAGACCCTTTCGAGGCCATTTGACACATTAAGACCAAACTAACTCATCCTGAAGCAACTCGATCACACATTCATTGGAGGAATGGTGTCATGGTATTGTCACTGGACTAGTAATCCAGGGTAATGCTCTGATGACCTGAGTTTGAATCCACCATGGAAGATTAAAAAACCTAATGACGATCAATGTCAATTGTCAGAAAAACCCATCTGGTTCACTAATGTCCTTTAAGGAAGAAATTCTGCCATCCTTACCTGATCTGGCCTACGTATGACTCCAGAGCCACAGCAATGTGGTTGACTCTCAATTGCCCTCCAAGGATGAGCAATACTGGCCCAGCTGGTTGTTACCCACGTCCAACAAAATAGTGAAAAACCTGCTGTATCCCCAGAGCACTGAGAGTTTATTTCCATCCAATTACCATTTGAAATTAGAGGGCACTGAGATCAGAGAAGTACACTCTATCCCCAATTCCTACTCACAACACAATTGCTACAACTGGCTGGGTGTCATGGCAGCATGGTAGTTAGCACTGCTGCCTCACAGCGCCAGAGATGTTGGTTCAATTCCGGCATGGAGTTTGCACGCTCTTCCCGTGTCTACATGGGTTTCCTCCCATAGCCAAAAGCCCTGCTGGTTAGGGTGTATTGGCCATTCTAAATTCTCCCTCAGTGTACCCAAACAAGTGATTAGGGGATTTCCACAGTAACTTCACTGCGGTGTTTGTGTAAGCCTACTTGTGACACTAATAAATAAACCTTTAACTTACATAGACATAGGTGGCAGGTTAGCCAAGCAGATATGCAGACTACCTAGCAAATGAGCAATAATTATTTTCTGAACTGTGGGTGTGATCTTTGCAACAAATATATTCCTTTACAGCTCATAACACATAGAAAGTGTGGTTCTACTGTGGTTAACAAGACATAAATATTATACTATATCAAAGAAAAAGGCTTAGAATTAGGTGTTGCTCAGATGAGCTGTAATGCCTGCTCTCAAGGCGCTTCTATCGTCACTAAGGGATATTGAGAATCGGCCAAGTGAGTGTACCTTGGTATATTGTGAACACAAGACTGAGAATGAAGAGGTGTGACTCTGCCCATCAGATCAAAACTCTAGACAGCGATTGTCCAACCTAATCTGCTCTTTAGGTATGAGACTTGGTTTAGGTAGCGGGATCAGGCCAGAGCATTCGACTATCCTCACTGTAACTGCTGTTAGACGTAGTTGTATCTTACATATTTCCAAGTAACAGATGGTGAGAGGTGACCTGATGGAGGTTTATAAAATGTTGAGAGGAATAGATAAGGTGGATTCTCGGAGGCTATTTCCCAGGGCTGAAATGGTCGCTGCGAGAGGACACAGGTTTAAGGTGCTGGAGAGCAAGTACAGAGGAGATGTTAGAGGTAAGTTTTTCACTCAGGGGGTGGTGAGTGAATGGAATCGGCTGCCATCAGTGGTGGTGGAGGCTCTCTGGGGTTTTTTAAGAGACTTCTGGATGAGTACATGGGATTTAATGGGATTGGGAGTTATAGATAGTTCTATGGCCTGGTAGGTATGGATATGATCGGCGCAAATTTTGGGCCAAAGGGCCTGTTTGTGCTGTGGTGTTCTATGTTCTATGTTCTTATGAAGGTGTTGTCTAAGAATCTTTGGTGAGTTGCTGCAATGAATCTTATAGATAGTGAGCACTGCTGCTACTGAGCATCGGTGTTGGAGGAAGTGGATGTTTGTGGATGTGATGCCAATCAAGCAGGGCTGCTTTGTCCTGGATAGTATCAAGCTTCCTGAATGTTGTTGGAACTGCACCTATCCAGGCAAGAGGGGAGTATTCCATCACACTTCTGACTTGTTGCCTTGTAGATGGTGGACAGGCTTTGTGGAATCAGGAGGTGAGTTACTCGCCACAGTATTCCTAGCCTCTGACTTGCTCTTGTAGCTATAGGTAGTATTTATGTGGTGAGTCCAGTTGAGTTTCTGGTCATTGGTAACCCCAAGATTCAGTGATGGTTACACTATTGATACTATGGGTAAGCTGGGTACAGAGGGATATGAGCCAAATGTGGGCAACTGGGACTAGGCTAGTGGTTAAGAAAAAGGATGGCATGGATAAGTTAGGCCAAAGTGCCTGTTTCTATGCTGTAAAACTCTATGTCTCTACAACTGAGTGTCCAGGGGTGGTAGTTACCGTGTCTCATTGGTGATGGTCATTACTTGGCATTTATGTGGTACAAAAGTTACTTCCAATTTGTCAGCCCAAGCCTGGATATTGTCCGGGTTAGGTTGATTTGCTGCGCTACATTTCCCCCCTCAGTGTCCAAAGATGTGCAGGTTAAGTAGATTAGTCATGGGAAATGTGTGGGTTTATGGGGATAGGACTTAGAAAGCGACAGGTTAAGATATTCTGTCAGAGGGTTAGTGAAGACTCGATGGGCTGAATGACCTCCTTCTGTACGCTGGTTATATTTTTAATGGCTAGGTCCTAGGATCGTACCACTCTTTCACTCTATGGAAGGGAATCTATGAGTCTGATTACCTCCATACGTATAGGAAAGACTACCATCTGATCATCGATGAGCACTCATGACTCTCCCTTCTTGAGGTGCTTCCCACGTTCAGGTCTGGCATTGCATCGGCCTCTGGATGAGATGTGGCCCAGTCACCGTCAACACAGCATTTGAACATAAATTAATACTAAAGACTGCTCATTTGATTTGATGTTGCTTTGATTTGACTTATTATTGTCACATGTATTGGGATACAATGAAAAGTTTTTTTTTGCGTGCTATTCAGACAAAGCATACCATTCATAGAGTACATCAAGGAGAAGTGAAGTAGAGATACTGCTGTTGAACGGGAGTGGGTACAGTAAGAAGACTCATAACACTGGGTTAAAGTCCATGGAATCACAAACTTTCAGAGCACTGCTCCTTCCTCAGGTGAGTAGCTGTTAGTTGACAGACATGGAATATATAGACACAAACACAATTGGAAGATAATTACAAGTTGGAATGTGAGGAATGCTTGCAATGTTTGAAATGCGGGTCTTTACAGTTGATCAAGTCTTTACAGGTACAACACTGTGTACCTATGGGGGGGCGGAAAGAGAGATAAAAGGGGCAGAACATAGTGTTACAGTCTTGTAGATAGTGAACAGGCTTTGGGGAATCAGGAGGTGAAGTGAGTTACTCACCACAGTATTTCTAGCCTCTGACTGGCTCTTGTAGCTATATGCAGTATTTATATGGCAAATCCAGTTGAGTTTCTGGTCATTGGTAACCCCAAGGATGTTGACAGTGGGGGATTCAGCGATGGTTACACTATTGATACCATGGATAAGATGGGTATAGATCTTTCTCTACACTAGGGTATAGAGAAAGATCAACTTAATATAAGGTAGGCCCATTCAAAAGTCTGATAGCAGCAGGGAAGAAGCTATCTTTATAGGTTCATACGTGAACTAAGATTTTTGTATGGTTTCCCCGATAGAAGAAGGTGGAAGAGAGATGTGCTTATGTGAGGTGATGCATTTTGGCAGATTGGACCAGGGCAGGACTTATTCAGTTAATGGTAGAGCTTTGGAGAGAGTTACAGAACAAAGAGATCTCGGGGTACATGTTCATAGCTCCTTGAAAGTGGAGTTACGAGTGAACAGAGTGGTGAAGAAAGCATTCGGCGTGTTTGGTTTCATCAGTCAGAACATTGAATACAGGAGTTGGAATGTCTTGTTGAAGTTGTACAAGAAATTGGTAAAGCCACATTTGTAATACTGTGTACAATTCTGGTCATGCTATTGTATAAAGAATATTATTAAACTAGAAAAAGTGTAGACAAGATTTACTTGGATGCTACTGGACTTGATGGATTGAGTTATAAGACTTTTTTCTGGAATGTAGGAGGCTGAGGGGTGATCTTATAGATGTCTATAAAATAATGAGGGGCACAGATCAGCTATAGAACATAGAACAGTACAGCACAGTACAGCCTGTTGGCCCTCAATGTTGTGCCGAGCTATGTCCGATCCCAAGATCAAGCTATCCCAGTTCCTATTTTTCTGGTGTGCTCCATGTCCCTATCCAATAACTGCTTGTAAGTTCCTATAGTGTCCGACTCCACTATCACAGCAGGCAGTGCATTCCACACCCTAACAACTGTCTGAGTAAAGAATCTATCTCGGACATCCCTCCTATATCTCCCTTATAGTTATGTTCCTTAGTAACCGCTACATCCACCCGAGGAAATAGTCTCTGCATGTCCACTCTAACTATCCCCTTCGTCATCTTATAAACTTCTATTAAGTCACCTCTCATCCTCGTCCACTCTAAAGAACAAAGCTCCAGTTTCCTCAAACTTTCCTTAGAAGACCTTTCCGCCAAACCAGGCAGCAGCTTGATAAATCGCCTCTGCACTCTCTCCAATGCTTCCACATCCTTCTTATAGTGAGGTGCACACAATATTCCAAATGTCATCTCACCCAAGGTCCTGTATAGTTGCAGTATAACCACACGCTAGCACACTATAAGCCTTCTTCACAGCTCTATCCACTTGAATGACAACCTTCAGAGATCTTTGGATATGAACCCCAAGATCTCTCTGTTCCTCCACGTTCCTCAGAACCCTGCTGTTGACCCTGTTAATCCACATTCAAGTTTGTCCTACCAAAATGAATCAGCTCCCACTTACCAGAGTTAAACTCCATCTGCCACTTTTTGACCCAGCTCTGCATCCTATCAATGTCTCTTTGCAACCGACAAGAACCCTCTACCTGTAAGGTGAGTGGCTATTCCTGGCTCTGTTCTGTTCTTCTTTAATTTAATTGCCGGCGGCTGCACGGTTCCTCCTGAGCGGGAGAGCTCCGAATAGCTGTGTGGTCTATGATTTGCTGGCTTTTGCTTCAGCCTGGTTCAGCTGACTCTCCATCTTGGTGCTGCTTCCCTGGAGGTCTTACTGAAGCCGCGCTTGGGCCATTTGAAGTGGCTCAGGCGGAGACTGAAGGTTCTCTGCCACTGTTACAACTGCATCGAATTCCACACCCCTCCCCTTCTCCCCACCCCGCCATATCGTTATCCTCACAATCAAACCAGCCTCCCCTTCCTTTCTGCTTCGTAAAATCCCTCCAGTACAGAAGGAGGCCATCAAGCCCACACTGACAACAAATCCACCCAGGCCTGATTCCCGTATCCCCACACATTTACCCTACTAATCCCTCTAACACTGGGGTGCTATTCAGCATGGCCATTCAACCTAACCCGCATGTCTTTGAGCTGTGGCTAGAAACCAGAGCAGCTGGAAGAAACTCAAGCAGACATTGGGGGGCATACAAACTTACACAGTCGCTCAAGGCTATAAATGAACTTGGATCCCTGATGCTGTGAGGCAGCAGTGCCAAACACTGTGCTGTCTGTGGAATCTTGCTGTGTCCAGGATTGCTCCTGGAAAACAATAAGCATTACCATAAAAATAACCAACAGTTTCTAAAGTACTTTTAGGTAGTATATTTAAAAAAAGTTAGAATCTGTACAGTGTGGAAGGAGGTTTTTTGAGGAGGTGATGAAAACGGTGGATGAAGGGCGAGCCGTTGATATCATCTATATGGATTTCAGTAAGGCGTTTGACAAAGTCCCTCGTGGGAGGTTAGTTGAGAAGGTCAAGGCTAATGGGATACAAGGACAGGTAGCTAGATGGATAAGTAACTGGCTTGGTAATAGGAGACAGAGAATAATAGTGGAAGGGTGTTTTTCTAGCTGGAGGTCGGTCACTAGTGGTGTGCCGCAGGGCTCGGTACTGGGACTTCTTCTATTTGTAATATATATAAATGACTTGGAAGAGGGAGTAAGTGGAGTGATCAGCAAGTTTGCAGACGATACAAAGATGGTTGGACTTGCGGATAGTGAGGAGCATTGTCAGGCAATACAGCAGGACATAGATAGACTGGTAGCTTGGGCAGACAGATGACAGATGGAATTCAATCCTGATAAATGTGAAGTGATGCATTCCGGGAGAAAGAATGTAGTGTGGAGGTATATGATAAAGGGTAGACCTATTAAGAGTATAGAAATGCAGAGGGACCTGGGGGTGCAGGTGAACAAGTCTCTAAAGGTGGCAGAGCAAGTGGAGAAAGTTGTGAAGAAAGTATATGGTATGCTAGCCTTTATAGGGAGGTGTATAGAGTACAAGAGCTGGCCTTTAATGTTGCAGTTGTATAAAAAGTTGGTTAGACCTCATTTGGAATACTGCGTCCAGTTCTGCTCGCCTTACTACCGGAAGGACGTGGAGACTCTGGAGAGAGTGCAGAGGAGGTTTACCAGGATGCTGCCTGGTATGGAAGGTCTGAGTTACGAGGAGAGGTTAGGCAAATTAGGACTGTTTTCCTTAGAAAGACGTAGACTTAGAGGAGATCTAATAGAGGTGTACAAGATTATGAGGTGTATAGATAGAGTAAACAGGGTTAAGCTTTTTCCTAGGATGGACTCGAATAGCACGAGGGGTCTGGGCTTAGGGTGAGGGGGGTAAGGTATAATTTAGAACATAGAACATAGAACATTACAGCGCAGAACAGGCCCTTCGGCCTTCGATGTTGCGCCGACCAATTAAGAAAAAGCAATGACCCTCTAACCTAAACCATTCCCTTTTCATCCATAAACTTATCTACTAACCTCTTAAACGCCACCAAACTTGGCGCATCTACAACTGCAGCAGGCAGGGCATTCCATACCCTTACCACCCTCTGGGTAAAGAACCTACTTCTGACATCCGTCCTATAACTACCACCCCTTAATTTAAAGCTATGTCCCCTCGTGCTAGCTTTCTCCATCCTAGGAAAAAGGCTATCACTGTCCACCCTATCTAAACCTCTAATCATCTTATATGTTTCAATAAGGTCTCCTCTTAGCCGCCTCCTTTCTAACGAAAACAACCTCAAATCCCTCAGCCTCTCTTCATAAGACCTGCCCTCCATACCAGGCAACATCCTGGTAAACCTCCTCTGTACCCTCTCCAATGCCTCCACATCTTTCTTATAATGTGGGGACCAGAACTGTACACAATACTCCAAGTGCGGCCGCACTAGAGTTTTGTACAGTTGCAACATGACGTTGCGGCTCCGAAATTCAATCCCCCTACCAATAAAAGCTAAGACTCATTCTTAACAACCTTATCGACTTGATTGCCAACTTTCAGGGATCTATGCACATATACACCAAGATCCCTCTGTTCATCAACACTATTAAGAGTCCTACCATTAGCCCTATACTCTACACATTTGTTATTCCTGCCAAAGTGAATTACCTCACACTTTTCCGCATTAAACTCCATTTGCCACCTCTCAGCCCAGCTCTGCAACTTGTCCAAGTCTCTCTGCAAACTATAACACTCCTCTTGTGTCCCCCTGCTAGCACGAGGGGACACAACTTTAAATTAAGGGGTGATAGTTATAGGACGGATATCAGAGGTAGGTTCTTTACCCAAAGGGTGGTTAGGGAGTGGAATGCCCTGCCTGCGGCAGTTGTAGATGCGCCAAGTTTGGTGGCGTTTAAGAGGTTAGTTGATAAGTATATGGAAGAGAAGGGAATGGTTTAGTTTGGAGGGTCATTGCTTTTTATATTGGTCGGCGCAACATCGAAGGCCGAAGGGCCTGTTCTGTGCTGTAATGTTCTATGTTCTATGTTCTTCACTATCTACCACTCCTCTGACCTTGGTGTCATCCGCAAATTTACTAATCCATCCTTCAATACTCTCATCCAGATCATTTTTAAAATCTGGATGCTGGAGGGAGTTTTTTCACACAGAGGGTGGTGGGGATATGGAATGTGCTGCCAGGTAAAGTGGTGGAGGCAGGTACTCTGGAATTATTTAAGAAATACTTAGATAGGCACATGAACAGAATGGGAATGGAGAGGTATAGAAAACTGATTTAAAATAGGGATCATGAGTCTTGGGAGTCCCTGGGAAGTGTGTAAATAGATGATGATATTGATGTACTTGTTTTTATCCTACAGGTGCTTTGGTCCACCTTGTTGTCTAACGAGGGGCATACACGCGATGGGTCGTGAGAGGGCTGCTCTTGGATTTTTTTTCGAGAGTATCCTAGTGCTTCACGTCGTTAGTGTACGCTTGACCTGGACCATTTGATGGGCAACACGACAGCTCAGTGACTATCGCTGTGCTGTGCAGATACATGGATTTGGGCCTGTGTCTGTGGGAGTTTGCGCATTCTCCCCGTGCTTGCGTGGGTTTTCTCCGGGTGCTCCGGTTTCCTCCCACATCCCAAAGATGTGCTCTTAGGCTAATTGGCAAAACAAATTCTCCCTAAATTGTCTGAAATTTGGTTTTTATTCCATAGATCTATAAACATGGACAGGGATCGCGGGTAGAAGTGGGAACATCGGGGTGGCGGTGCTCATTGGGCCGAAGGGCCTGTTTCCCATGCTGTTTTTGTTCTTTGTTCTTTGTTCATCCACACTCCACCAATCTTGGTGTCATCAGCAAATTTACAAACCCACCCCTCAGCCGCCTCTTCCAAGTCATTGATAAAAATCACAAATAACAGAGAACCCAGCACTGAGCCCTGTGGTACACGCTGGTAACTGGTCCCCAGTCTGAAAATATTCCCTCCACTACCACTCTCTGTCCTCTATGAGACAGCCAGTTACTTATCCAATTGGCCAAATTTCCTTCTATCCCACATTTCCTTACTTTCTTCATGAGCCTGTCATGGGGAACCTTATAAAACCCTTACTAAAACCCACGTATAAGATAGCAACAGCTCTACCTTCATCTACATACTTATTTACGTCCTCAAAGAATTCAGTCAAATTTGTGAGGCAGGACTTACTCCTCATGAATCCATGCTGACTATCCTGGACTAAGTTGCATCTTTCCTCCATGCCGTAAATCAAGAAATAAGTTTGGAAACCCATAAATGCTATCCCTCAGGACTTTCTCCATTAACTTACCGGCCACTGAAGTAAGACTAACTGGCCTATAATTACCAGGGTCATTCCTATTTCCTTTCTTGAAGAGAGTAACAACATTTGCCACTCTCCAGTCTTCAGGCACAATCCCCGTGAACACTGAGGACTCAAATATCAAAGCTAAAGGCTCCGCAATCTTATCTCATGCCTCGCATGTATCCCATCTGGCCCAAGGGACTTATCATAGAACATAGAACATAGAACAATACAGCACAAACAGGCCCTTCGGCCCACGAGTTGCGCCGATCACATCTACCAATCCACAGACCTATCTATAACCCCCTATCCTATTCATTTCCATATACTCATCCAGAAGTCTCTTAAAAGACCCCAGTGAGTTTGCCTCAACAACCTCTGACGGCAGTCGGTTCCATTCACTCACCACCCTCTGAGTGAAAAACCTACCCCTGACATCTCCTTTGTATTTGCTTCCCTGCACCTTAAATCTATGTCCTCTAGTAGTGACCATTTCCGCTCGGGGAAATAGTCTCTGAGAGTCCACCCTACCTATTCCTCTCAACATTTTACAAACCTCTATCAGGTCGCCTCTCAACCTCCGTCTCTCCAGTGAGAAGAGTCCCAGCTCCCTCAACCTATCTTCATAAGGCCTGCCTCCCAATCCAGGCAGCTTCCTTGTAAATCTCCTCTGAACTCCCTCAATAACCTCTACATCCTTCCTATAATGAGGCGACCAGAACTGCGCACAGTACTCCAACTGGAGTCTGACCCTCAAGTTTTTCAAAATTTCTAATAAATCTTCCCTCAGAACCTTTACTTCCTCCATTCTATCAGCCTGTATCACACTCTTAGCCTCAAAAACACGGCCCTTCTCCTTAGCGAACACTGAAGAAAAACATTCATTCAATGTCTCATCTATCTCTTCTGACTCCATGCACAAGTTCCCACTACTATCCTTGACTGGTCCTCACCTCACTCTGATCATTCTTTTATTTCTCACATAAAATTAAAAAACCTTGGTGTTTTCCTTGATCTGACTTACAAAGAACTTCTCATGCCCCCTCCTAGCTCTTTCTTTTAACTCATTCCTGGCTACCTTGTAACACTCATGCGACCCAACTTTATTTTCTCATCCTTACATACACTTATTTTTTCCACTTGACACGACATTCAAGCTCCTTTGTGAACCATGGTTCCCTCACTCAGCCATTTCTTAGGGACATACCTATCAAGGACACACAGTATTCGTTCTTTGAACAAGCTCCACTTTTCATTTGTGCTTTTACCTGACAGTTTCTGTTCCCATCTTATGCTCTCTAATTCTTGCTCCTTAATTCTTGCCAAATCATGTCATAACTGCCCCTGCCCCAATTATAAAACCTTGCACTGCTATGTGACCTTATCTCTGTCCATTGCAGTAATGAAAGACATCAAATTGTGTTCACTATCTCCAAAGTGCTATCCCACAAACATGTCTAACACTTGATCAAATACCAAGTCCAATGTGGCCCTTCCTTTTGTCAGATTATTACAAGTTGTATCAGGAAATCCTCATGCAAACACTGAACAAAAAGTGTCCCATCCAAACTATTCAACCTATAAAGGTTCCAATTAATATTTGAAAAGTTAAAGTCACCCATGATAACTACCCTGTGACTTCTACACCTATCCTCCTCCACATCTCTATTACTATTTGGGGGCCTGTAGAAAACTCAACAACGTGACAGCTCCTTTCCGATTTCTAACTTCAGCCTATATTACCTTAGTAGGCAGGTAGCTCTTGAAATGCCTTTTAGTAGCCATTAAACTATCCTTGATTAATAATGCTACTTCTCCGTCTCTTTTACCGTCATCCCTACTGTTACTGAAATATCTATATCCCAGAACTGCCAACAACCATTCCTGTCCCTGTTCTAACCATGTCTTCGTGATGGCCACAACATCGTAGTCCCAAGTACCAATCTAGGCTCCAAATTCACCTACCTTATTCCGGATGCTCCCTGCATTGAAGTAGATACACTTCAATCCACCAATCTGCCTGTACACTCCTGAGATCTTGATACCTTCCTCAGTACCTCGCGACCCTCAACACCAGCCTCTGGACTACAGCTCATTTTCTCATCCCCCTGACAAATTAGTTAACCCCCACCCCCCCAAAAGAGCTGTAGCAGATTTCTCTTCCAGGATATTGATGCCCCTCTGGTTCAGGTGCAAACCATCCTGTTTGTACAGGTCCCACCTTCCCCAGAATGTGTTCCAATTATCCGAGTAAATGAAACCTTCTCTCCTACACCATCCCTCCAGCCACATGCTAATCTGCACTCTCTCCCTGTTCCTCAACTCACTAGCATGTAGCACCGGTAACAAATCAGAGATGACAACATGCTTTGTCCTAGCTCTTAGCTTCCATCCTAGCTCCCTAATTTCCTGTTTTAAATCCCCATCCCTCCTCTTACCTATGTCATTGGTATCAATATGTACCATGACTTGTGACTGTTCCCTCTCCCCCTTAACAATCCTGAAAACATGATCCAAAATATCACAGACGATGGCAACATACCACTACGAGTCTCTTTTGAGACTGCAGAACCTCCTATCTATCCCCCTAACTATCACGTCCACAATAACTATTGCTCTCCTGCTTTCCCCCTTTCCCTTCTGAGCTACATAGTCAATATCTTTTCCCAAAGGTAGGGGGAGTCTAAAACTATAGGTTTAATGTGAGAAGGGAAGAGATACAAAAGTGTCCAGAGGGGCAATTTTTTCACACAGAGGGTGGTGAGTGTCTGGAACAAGCTGCCAGAGGTAGTAGTAAATGTGGGTACAAATTTACTTTTAAAAAACATTTAGATAGCTACATATGTGCAATGGGTATGGAGGGACATGAGCCAAATGTGGGCAATTGGGATTAGCTTAGGGATTTTAAAAAAAGGGCTGCATGGACAAGTTGGGCCGACGGGCCTGTTTCCATGCTGAAAATCTCTATGACTATATAATTCTATGCTGGCTGATTTCTGAGGTAGCGGAATGTGTAGACAGTATCAGTAGTTTGGAGGCTGATGAACTTGAGTGATGAACTTGGCTTCGTTCATGACATTTTGTAGTTTCTCACAGTCTTGAGCAGAGCAGGAGGCCTAACATGCTATGATACAACCAGAAAGAATGCTTTCTATGATGCATCTGTAAAGTTAGTGAGAGTCATAGCAAACATGCCAAATTTCCTTAATCTCCTGACAAAGTTAGAAGCATTGGGCTTTCTTAACTATGGTGTCGGCATGGAGAGATCAAGACAAATTGTTGGTGATTGAGACACCTAGAAACCGGAAGCTATTGACCATTTCCACTTCATCCTTATTGATATAGAGAGAGGTATATCATAAAATCATGGAAGCCTTACAGTACAGAAGGAAGCCATTTAGCCTATGGAGTCTGTACCGACCCCAATCCCATCCAGGCCCTATCCCTTAATACCACACATTTACCCTGCTAATCTCAAAGACACTAGGTAAAATTTAACACAGCCAATGAACTTAACCCGCACATCTTTGGAGAGTAGGAGGAAACTGGAACTCCCAGAGGAAACCCATGCAGACATAGGGAGAAGATGTAAACTCCACACAGACAGTGACTTGAGGCTGGAATTGAACCTGGGCCCCTGGCTCTGTGAGACAGCAGTGCAAACTATGTGCCACACTTAAAGTGCTGTCCTCCACTCCACTTCCTGAAGTCGTGACTATCTCCTTCATTTTGTTGACACTGAGGGAGAGATTATTGTCATCACACAGATGCACTAGTTTCTCTATCACTTTCCTATCCTACTTCTCATCATCATTTAATGATGGCCTTTAATGTTGCAGTTGTATAAAACGTTGGTTAGGCCTCATTTGGAATACTGCGTCCAGTTCTGGTCACCTTACTACCGGAAGGACGTGGAGACTCTGGAGAGAGTGCAGAGGAGGTTTATCAGGATGCTGCCTGGTATGGAATGACTGAGTCATGAGGAGAAGTTAGGCAAATTAAGACTGTTTTCCTTAGAAAGACATAGATTTAGAGGAGATCTAATAGAGGTGTACAAGATTATGAGGGGTATAGATAGATTAAACAGGGTTAAGCTTTTTCCTAGGATGGACTCAAATAGCACGAGGGGTCATGGGCTTAGGGTGAGGAGGGGTAAGGTATAATTTGGATGCTAGAGGGAGTTTTTTCACACAGAGGGTGGTGGGGGTATGGAATACGCTGCCAAGTAAAGTGGTGGAGGCAGGTACTCTGGAGTTATTTAAGAAATACTTAGATGGGCACATGAACAGAATGGGAATGGAGGGGTATAGAAAACTGATTTAAAATAGGGATCATGAGCCTTGGGAGTCCCTGGGAAGTGTGTAAATAGATGATGATATTGATGTACTTGTTTTTATCCTACAGGTGCTTTGGTCCACCTTGTTGTCTAACGAGGGGCATACACGCGATGGGTCGTGAGAGGGCTGCTCTTGGATTTTTTTCGAGAGTATTCTAGTGCTTCACGTCGTTAGTGTACGCTTGACCTGGACCATTTGATGGGCAACACGACAGCTCAGTGACTATCGCTGTGCTGTGCAGATACATGGATTTGGGCCTGTGTCTGTGGGAGTTTGCGCATTCTCCCCGTGCTTGCGTGGGTTTTCTCCGGGTGCTCCGGTTTCCTCCCACATCCCAAAGATGTGCTCTTAGGCTAATTGGCAAAACAAATTCTCCCTAAATTGTCTCAAATTTGGTTTTTAATCCATAGATCTATAAAGATAGACAGGGATCATGGGTAGAGGTGGGAACATCAGGGTGGCGGCGTGGGCTCGTTGGGCCGAAGGGCCTGTTTCCCGTGCTGTTTTGTTCTTTGATGCAGTATGGTGGTGTCATCGGCAAACCTGAAAATTGAGTTTGAGGGGAATTTGATCACACAGTAAAGGTGTATAAGTCACTGAGGATACAGTCTTTTGGGGCACCGGTGTGGAGGAACTGTTGTTGTCTATTCTTACTGTGGATCAGGAATTGTGCAGGAACTTCAGCATCAACGTCCTTCATATTTTCATTCTGAGAGAGTGTGAACGGAGAAGGCAGTCTCACACACTGACATCACATTCAACATTTCATGGTGATTGTCCCTGTGAGGCCTAGCAAACACTATCCAGACCTACAGGTGGGAGCTGGTAACTTGTAGTAGGTGAGCTTAGGTACACACCTATAAACGGGCTAATGAGATGGGCAGAACAGTGGCAAATGGAATTTAATCTTGAAAATATAGATGGGAGCATTTTGGGAGGACTAACAAGGCAAGGGAATATGACCAGACACTGGGAAGTACAGAGGATCAAATGGTCCTCGGGGAGGTGATGGCTAGACTACTAATCCATAAATTCAGCTAACGTTTTCAGAATTTGGGTTCAAATCCTGTCACGGCAGATGGTGGAATTTGAATTAAATTAATAATATCTGGAATTAAGAATCTACTGATGACCATGAAAACAGTATCAGTTGTCAGAAAAATCCTTCTGGTTCACTAATGTCCTTTAGGAAAGGAAATGTGTCACATAGAACATAGAACAAAACAGGCCCTTCGGCCCACAAGTTGTGCCGATCATATCTATACTTACCAGGCCATAGAACTATCTGTAACTCCCAATCCCATTAAATCCCATGTACTCATCCAGAAGTTTCTTAAAAGACCCCAGTGAGTTCGCCTCTACCACCACTGATGGCAACCGATTCCACTCACTCACCATCCTCTGAGTGAAAAACTTACCTCTAAGATCTCCTCTGTACTTACCCCCCAGCACCTTAAACCTGTGTCCTCTCATAGCGACCATTTCAGCCCTAGGAAATAGCCTCCGAGAATCCACTCTATCTATTCCTCTCAACATCTTATAAACCTCTAACAGGTCGCCTCTCAACCTTCGTCTCTCCAGGGAGAAGAGACCTAGCTCCGTCAACCTACCTCCATAAGGTGTGCCCCCCAATCCAGTCAACATCCTTGTAAATCTCCTCTGCACCCTCTCCACATCCTTCCTATAGTGAGGCGGCCAGAACTGCGCACAGTACTCCAAGTGGGGTCTGACAAGGGTCTTATAAAGTTGCTGACGTAGAATTCTGACAGGGCAGAAGAAGACCATTCAGCCCATCGGGCCATCACTGACAACAATCCCACCCAGGCTCCATTCCGTAAACCCTGCTGATGTCCTTGGCACTAGGGTCAATTTAGCGTGGCCAATGCACCCAACAAGCACCCTTACCTTCTTTACATGAAGGGCCAAATGGCCTTTTCCAGCTCCTACCTTCTATGTTTCTACATTAACTGGTCTGGCTGACATGTGACTCCAGACCTACAGCAATGGGGTTAACTCTGAAAGTGTCTTAACAAGCCGCTCAGTTCAAGCACAATTAGGGATGGGCAATAAATGCCGGCCCAGTCATAAATGAAAAAAAAGTCCAAAATCCCTAAAGGCAGCAGGACAAATCGATTAGGTGATTAAGAAGATGTTCAAAAGGGGAGGTGGTCCCCTTTCTGAGAGGTAATACCTCACCAATCAAAGAGGAACAGGTTAACTAAAATATTAAATAATATATTATTCTAATGGATGTTGTTTAGATAAAACAATTCCCACTTACTAACAACAAAAATAATCTTAGTTGCTCCCAAAATTAGAACCAGGTTTGGCATCTTCCAGAATCTTCTGGTCCTCTCTGTTTTTATTCCTGTCTGAAATCTTTATCTATTTTTGGCACGCTTGCTATTCAGCTGAGGCTTTGTGCTAAAAGCTGTTAGCTGTGGCAGACAGCAGTTACTGTGTCTCTCTGGAGTAAGAGCTGTTTCCCTCTCTCTCTAAAGCTGTGAGCTGTGGCAGGTGGCTCTTCCTAAGTCTCTTATACCTTTGCTGATGTAGAATTCTGACAGGACAAAAGAAGGCCATTCAACCCATCGAGCCATCACTGACAACAATCCCGCCCAGGCTCCATTCCGTAACCCCTGCTGATGTCCTTGGCACTAGGGTCAATTTAGCGTGGCCAATGCACCTAACAAGCACAGGGAATTCGGAGCACCAGCAGAAAACCCAAACAAGAGAACATGCAAACTCCACACAGACAGTGACCCAAGCTGGGAATCTAAAGTGTGAGGCAGCAGTGCTAAACTTTTTAGTACAAAGCCTGAAAAGGGACCACCTCTCCTTTCAAACACCTTCTTAATCACCTAATTGATTTGTCTCAAACAACGTCCCCACAATAGGATTGGTTCTCAGGTTACTAAAGCATCAAATTTAAATCTGACGGTCGCTGGTATCTAAGTGCTTAACTTAAACTGATTGGGCAAAACTTAAATCAGCCTGTTGCCTTGGGAACACTACTTATTGACCTTTGACACAATGTTTTAGTCTGGACTCTCTGTGTACTTGCATTTCAAAAAAAATCAACTCAAAGCAGAAAAACAAACATCTTTTTAACTGACAATTTTACAAGCACCAACTTCACAATGAAGGCAAATGGAATATTTTGCTTTTGTTAGTCAAGGCATAGAGTATAAGAGCAGGGAAGTTACACTGTTTAACACACTTGTTAAACCAGAGCTGACTACTGTATGCAATTCAGGTCACCACACTATAGGAAGGATGTGAATTCAGTGGAGGGACTGCAGAGTTGATTCATAAGGATGCTGCCTGGCATGGAACATTTCAACTATGAAGAGAGGCTGGTTAATCTGGGGTTGTTTTCCTTGGAGCAGAGAAGGCTGAGTGATGGGGTGGGGACAGGGAATCTCATTAAAGTGTACAAAATTATGAGGGACATTGACAGGGCAGACAGGAAGGAACATTTCCCTTTGTTAGAGAGGAGAGTAACCAGGGTGCAGAGACTCAAGGTCAGCAGCAGGAGATTTAGAGAGGATTTGAGGAAAAATCTTTTCACCCAGATGGTGGTAAGAATCTGGAACTCCCTGCCTGGACGGGTGGTGGAGGCAGGAAAGCTCACAATATTTGTAAAACATTTAGATGAGCATTTGAAATATCACAGCACATAAGGCCAGAGATGAAGAGCTGGAAAATGGGATTAGAAAAGATAAATGTGGCAGCTGGCCTCACAGTGTCAGAAACACAGGTTCAATTCCTGGTTACTGTCTGTGTGGAGTTTGCACGTTGCCACCACCAACCCCCCACCCCACCGCCCCCGCCCTGTGTCTGTGTGGGTTTCCTCCAGGCACTCTGGTTTCCTCCCGCAGGCTGAGCAGGAATATGAGCAGGCTGGGCGAATTGGCCATGCTAAATTCCCTTTTACTGTCCCAAGATCTGTGGGTTAGGTGGATTGGCCGTGCTAAATTTCCCCTTAGTGCCAAGGGGTTAGTAAATAGAACATAGACCATTTCAGCGCAGTACGGGCCCTTCAGCCCTCGATGTTGCGCCAACCAATGGAACCAATTTTATGACCCCCTAACCTAACTATTCCAATGCTATCCATATGCCTATCCACTGACCATTTGAACGCCCTTAAACTTGGCAAGTCCACACTACTGCAGGCAGGGCATTCCACGCCCTTACTACCCTCAGAGTAAAGAACCTACCTTTAACATCTGTCCTATAACTACCACCCCTTAATTTAAAGCTATATCCCCTCGTGTTATCCATCTCCATCCTAGGAAAAAGGCTCTCACTATCCACCCTATCTAACCCTCTGATCATCTTATGTGCCTCAATTAGGTCGCCTCTTAACCTTCTTCTCTCTAATGAAAATAACTTCAAGTCCCTTAGCCTTTCCTCATAAGACCTACCCACCATATCAGGCAACATCCTTGGTAAACCTCCTCTGTACCCTTTCCAATGCCTCCACATCTTTCTTATAATGTGGCAACCAAAACTGTACACAATACTCCAAATGCGGCCGCACCAGAGTTTTGTACAATTGCAACATGACATCTCGGCTCCGAAATTCAATCCCCCTACCAATAAATGCTAACACACTATACGCCTTCTTAACAACCTTATCAACTTGAGTACCAACTTTCAGAGATCTATGCACCTGTACACGGAGATCTCGCTGCTCATCTACACTACTAAGAGTCCTACTATTAGCCCTATATTCTGTACACATATTATTTACTAAAGTGAATCACCTCACACTTTTCCACATTAAACTTGATTTGCCAGCTCTGCAGCTTATCTATATCCCTCTGCAAACAGTAACATCCATCCTCAGTGTCTACAACTCCTCCGACTTTGGTGTCATCAGCAAATTTACTAACCCATCCCTCTACACCCTCATCTAGGTCATTTATAAAAATGACAAACAGCAGTGGCCCTAAAACAGATCCTTGAGGTACACCACTTGTAACTGAACTCCACATTGAATATTTCCCATCAACCATTACCCTCTGTCTTCTATCAGCTAGCCAATTCTTAATCCAAACTGCTAAATCATCCTCAATCCCACGCATCCGTATTTTCTGCAATAGCCTACCATGGGCAACCTTATCAAAAGGTTTGCTAAAATCCATATACACCACATCAGCTGCCTTACCCTTATCTACCTCTTTGGTCACCTTTTCAAAAAACTCGATAGAATCATAAAATTCCTACAGTTCAGAAGGAGGCCATTCAACCCTTCAACGCTGCACTGACAACAATCCCAGCCAGGCCCTTTCCCTTTAACCTCACATATTTACCTAACCTGCACATCTTTGGAATGTGGGAGAAAACCAGAGCACACAGAGGAAGCCCACACAGACACAGGAGAATGTACAGACTCCACACAGACAGAGACCAGACGCTGGAATTGTACCCAGGCCTCTGGCGCTGTGAGGCAGCAGTGCTGACCACTGTGTCACCCTGCCGCTTGTGGGGTCATAGGGATAGTGACTGGATGGGATTGTAATCAGTGACGACTCGATGGGCCAAATGGCCTCTTTGTACGCTGTCAGGGTTCTATGATTCTAGATGCTTGATGGCCAGTGTAGAAAGACCTCTTGCTGTGGGTCAAAAGACTTCTTGCTGTGCTGTAATGACTCTATAACATTGCAGGTAATTCCAGAGTTACCAAATAGGATCTATTGCCATTAAGGGAACTTGTAAAGCCCTAATGGCAGCCTGGAAAGGCTAAGGTTCCCCACGATTCAATAATTAAACTGAAACACTAACCTGACAGTTGAAACACTCAAAGGACTCCAAGATGGCTGGCTATAAATAAAACCTAGGCGGAACAGGCCAGAGTGCAGCTGCACTAGGATTATAAATAACTTCTAAGAACAACATCTTTTTAATGCATAGAAACTCATAGAACAGAATCTGTACAATGCAGAAGGAGGCCATTCGACCCACTGAGTCTGACCAACCACAAATCCACCCAGGCCCTACCTTGTAATCCCCCATATTTATCCTGCTAATCCCCCTGACACTAAGGAGAAATTTATTATGGGCAACCAACGCATGCCTTTGGAAACATCAAAACTAAAAGCAGGAGTAGGCCATTCGAGCCTGCTCTGCCATTCATTTTGATTACAGCTGATCATCGAATTCAATATCCTGATTCCCTCTTCCCCCCAATAATATCCTTTGATCTATTTAGCCCCAAGAGCTATATCTAATTCCTTCTTGAAACCAGACAATGTTTTGGCCTACAACTCTGTGGTAGTGAGTTCCACACATTGTCCATATTTTACTCCAATTTCCAGATTTCTGCCCATTCACATAACCTAGTTCTGTCTCTATACCCTCCTTATGTCCTCCTCATCATTTACTTTCTAATCAACCTTTGTCATCAGTAAATTTAGCAACCGAACCTTTCATCCAAGTTATTTGCATTTTTTTTTGAAGTTGAGGCCCCAGGATTGATTCCTGTGACACACCATTCATCACACCTTGCCAACCATTAATATCAAATCTAATTTCCTGTCACTGAGCCATTCTTCAGACTATGTCAGTACATTACCTCCTACACAATGATCTTTTATTTTGCACAAAAACTCTGTTATGTCACCTTATCAAATGCTTTCTGGAAATCTAAGTACAACATATCTACTGGATCCCTTTTATCTGCTGTACATGTGGCTCCTTCAAGGAACTTTGATAATTTGGTTAAATGTGGCTTTTCTTTCACAAAACAATGTTGCCATTTCCTGATTGCACTCAATTTTTTCCAAGTGCCTTGCTACAGCATCTTTACTTATGGCTTGTAATATTTTCCCTATGACAAGGTTAAGAGGTGACCTGATTGAGGCATACAAGATGATCAGAGGGTTAGATAGGATGGACAGTGAGAGCCTTTTTCCTCGGATGGTGATGGCTAACACGAGGAGACGTAGCTTTAAGTTAAGAGGTGGTAGTTATAGGATGGATGTCAGGGGTGGGCTTTTTATTCAGAGGTAGTAAAGGCATGGAATGCCCTGCCTGCAGCAGTTGTGGACTCACCAACTTTAAGGACATTCAAATGGTCAGTGGATAGGAATATGGATAACATTGGAATAGTTTAGGTTAGAGGGCCATAAGATTGGTTCCACTGGTCAGTGCAACATGAGGACCAAAGAGCCTGTACTGTAGAACATAGAACATAGAACATAGAACAATACAGCACAGAACAGGCCCTTCGGCCTTCGATGTTGTGCCGACCAAAATAAAAAGCAATGCCCCTCCAAACTAAACCATTCCCTTCTCTTCCATATACTTATCAATTAACCTCTTAAACGCCACCAAACTTGGCGCATCTACAACAGCTGCAGGCAGGGCATTCCACTCCCTAATCACTCTTTGAGTAAAGAACCTACCTCTGATATCCGTCCTATAACTCATACCCCTTAATTTAAAGCTGTGTCCCCTCGTGCTAGCATTCTCCATCCTAGGAAAAAGGCTATCACTGTCCACCCTATCTAAACCTCTAATCATCTTATATGCTTCAATAAGATCCCCTCTTAGCCGCCTCCTTTCTAACGAAAACAACCTCAAATCCTTCAACCTCTCTTCATAGGACCTGCCCTCCATACCAGGCAACATCCTGGTAAACCTCCTCTGTACCCTCTCCAATGCCTCCACATCTTTCTTATAATGTGGGGACCAGAACTGCACACAATACTCCAAGTGCGGCCGCACTAGAGTTTTGTACAGTTGCAACATGATGCTGCGGCTCCGAAATTCAATCCCCCTACCAATAAAAGCTAAGACTCCATAAGCCTTCTTACAACTTTATCCACTTGACTGCCTACTTTCAGGGATCTATTGACACATACACCAAGATCCTTCTGTTCCTCAACACTATTAAGAGCCCTACCATTAGCCCTATACTCTACACATTTATTGTTCCTGCCAAAGTGCATTACCTCACACTTTTCCACATTAAACTCCATTTGCCACCTCTCGGCCCAGCTCTGCAACTTGTCCAAGTCACTCTGTAAACTAAAACACCCCTCTTCACTATCTACCACTCCACCAACTTTAGTGTCATCTGCAAATTTACTGTAATGTTCTATGTTCTATTCACCAACCTTTGGGTAAAGAAATTCTCCAAACCTCAGTCCTAAAAGGTTCACCTATGATCCCTTGTTCTGAACCTGCCCCAACCCCACTCCACAAATCGGGAACATTCTTTCTGAATCTCCTGTCTAATCCTGTCAGAGTTTTATAAGTTTCTATGAGGTCCCATCTCACTCTTCTAAACTCCAGTGAATACAATCCTAACCTGCCATCCAGGAATCAGCCTGGTAAACCTTCGCTGTACTTCCTTGGTTTGAAAGTGAAGAAACAACAGGCAAATTTGCTTTGACTACAAGAGGTGGGCTGCATTTATTGCCCATCCCTAGTTACCCAAGGGCTGTTGAGATTCAGCCATATTGCTGTGACTCTGGAGTAACATGTAGGCCAAGCCAGATAAGGACAGCCTGATTTCCTTCTCTAAAGGGCATTAGTGAACCAGATGGGTTTTTCTGACAATTGGCAATGGTTTTGTGATCATCAATAGATTCTTAATTCCAGATTTTTATTGAATTCAAATTCCATCACCTGCTATAGTGGGATTCGAGCCTGTTGATAACATCTCCAGAATGGTAGAATCCTTACAGTGCAGAAAGAGGGGGATTCACAAGGTCAAGGCTGTGGGTCATCTGACGGTCATGGAGCGGACAGTCCTGAGGGAGGGTTTGGGCATTCAGGGAGGATCAGCAATTGGCAGTGGATTGACAGGCTGGGGGAGGGGGATGGTTGCAGTAAGATGGACATTCCAAGTGGATTTAGACAGTCAGGGAAGTTGGATGGCTGGAGAGGATCTAGACAGTCGAAAAGGGAGTTGGACAGCCAGGAGAGTTGGACAGTCAGAGGGGATTTGGGTGAGGAGTGGATGCGACAGACACTAGGGAGGTATGGACAGTGGGAGTGGCACAGTGGTTAGCACTGCTGCCTCACAACACTAGGGATCTGGGTTTGATTCCTGGCTTAGGTGACTATCTCTGTGTGGAGTTTACACGTTCTCCCTGTGTCAGCACAGGTTTCCTCTCGATACTCCAGTTTCCACCCACACTCCAAGGATGTGTGGGTTAGGTGGATTGACAGTGCTCAATTGACCCAAGAGTCAAGGGATTAGCAGAGTAAATGGTTATGGGGCCTGGCTGGGATTGTGGTCAGTGCAGACTCAGTGGGCCAAATGGCCTCTTTCTGCACAATAGGATTCTATCATTCTATGATTCTAGAGTTGAGGAGGATTCAACCAATAAGATTTCAGGTAATTTGGGAAGGAGGAGGGTGGTCATATGCTGGGGGGGGGGGGGGGGGGGGGTTGTAGATTTGTCAGGGGTTTAGCAGTCAGGCAGAGAGGGGGATGTGGGCAATTGTAGGGTGGGATTGAATAGTTTGGGGTGGTTGGAATTTTGGAGGGGGGAAGATCAGATAGACAGGTGTATCGGACATTAGGGATGCCAGACCCTTGTACCATGGGGGGGGGCAGGCAGTCAAGAGGGGAGATAAAGTCAGTGTGAATAAGAACAGTCTTGGGGTATCAGACAGGTGGGGTGGTTACAGGCAGTTGTGATAGAAATTTTAAAAGTTTATCAGTGTCACAAGTAGGCTTACATTAACAGTGCAATTAAGTTACTGTAAAAATCTCTCAGTTACCACACTCTGGCACTTGTTTGGATATACTGAGGGAGAATGTAGCATGGTCAATGTACCTAACCTGCACAGCTTTTGAAGTTTGGGATGAAACCAGAGCAAACCAACCCAGATACGGGGAGAATGTCACTCAGCACAGACAGTGACCCAAGCTGGAAATTGAATGCAGGTCCCTGATGCTGTGAGGCAGCGATGCTAACCACTATACCACAGTGTCAACTGCTGGTCCAAACACTAACAGTAGAAGACGGGTTGGTATATTCTCTGATCACCCATTTGGCAGAGCAGTCAGTGATTGAAACAGGAAGCCAGTGAATAGGTTTGAGGATCTGGACCTCCAGACAAGACTGTGAAAGTAGTAGCTAAAGATAGCTTTACTTCGCAAGCATGGTTTTGTTCATTGGGTGAACAGGAAGAAGTGTTATTGTACTTGTTGACTAACAAGAACCAGCAAGATAACAAGAACCAGCAAGATTCAAACGCTTCTGAACCAGCATGGTAAAACAATAGGATGGTCCTTAGAGCCAGCAAAAGATGACCATTTCTTAACCACTCGTAATCAGGTTTAAAACATAACATCGGGCCTTGAAAGAGAAATATTTCAATTGGGCACCCAAAGGGTCATTCATTTAGAAGCACTGTGGTTAGCACTGGTTCAATTCCCAGCTTGGGTCACTGTCTGTGCTGAGTCTGCATGTTTTCCCTGTGCCTGCATGGGTTTCCTCTGGGTGTTCTGGTTTTCTCCCAGGTTAGGGTGGATTGGCCATGCTAAATTGCTCTTAGTGTCCAAAGATGGGCAGGTTAGGTGGATTGGCCATGCTAAATTGCTCTTAGTGTCCAAAGATGGGCAGGTTAGGTGGATTGGCCATGCTAAATTGCCCTTAGTGTCCAAAGATGGGCAGGTTAGGGGATTGGCCATGATAAATTGCCCCTTATTGTCCAAAGATGGGCAGGTTAGGTGGATTGGCCATGCTAAATTGCCCTTAGTGTCCAAAGATGGGCAGGTTAGGGGATTGGCCATGATAAATTGCCCCTTATTGTCCAAAGATGCGCCAGTTACATGAATTGGACATGTTGCATTGTCTCTTAGTGTGCAAAGATATGTGGGTTAGGTGAATTTGCCATTCCAAATTGCCTATTAGTGTCAGCGAATAACAGGGTAAATGTGTGGGGTTACTGGAATAAGGCTTGGATGGGTTATGTTAGTTGAGGCTCGATGAGCCAAATGGCCTTCTTCTGCACTATAGATTCAATGATTCTATCTAGTTGACAAAGATGATTATGGGAGGGATTTTCCAGCTATGCTTGTCTCATGACTGGGAAGTCCTGTCCAAGGTCAATGGGCCGTATCCTGCCTACCATAACTCCCCTGGCTGGCAGGATAGGAAAATTCTGCCCCACAAGTAGGGATGACTTAAGGCTGGGATGCATCTTGGAACCCCAGACAACCTTAAGGAATTCTGGGATAAACAGGCAAAAGACAAAAAGAAGAAAGGAATTGTAATTTTTGTGTGTAAAATGTCACCCTGATATGTGTTAGTCAGGATATAGATATGGAGTTTGGAAGAGGGGGTAGGGCTGAGGAAGACTGAATCAGGAAAAGAGACCTATAGCAAAAGAATACAAAGTGCTTTGAACATTACTTGGTTGATGGTTTCAGCCTCTGCTGGCCAACCAGTCCCTGAGGAGAACCAGGGCTGGAAAGAGGGAAATGGGATGGGATTTGGGAAGTGAGAATGCTTGCAGACAAAAACAAATGCAAATATCGGGCCCTATTCCTACCCAGTATGATGCCGCACATGACTAACAGGACCCATAATGCCTTTCACCTGCCCTTTCTAGAGAAGGGACTTGAGTAGAAATGGTGGAGAGCTCATCCTGGTCCCCCCATGCCGACACTGTAATTAAGCCCATCAACACCTCTGCCTTCTCAGGAGACTAAGAGAATTCAGCATGTCCGTTATGACTCTCACTGACCTTTACAAATGCACCATAGAAAGCATTTTTTCTGGTTGTATCACGGCTTGGTGTGGCTCCTGCTCTGCCCAAGGCTGCAAGAAACTACAAAAAGTGTGAACGAAGCCCAGTCCATCACGCAAACCAGCCTCCCACACGTCGACTCTGTCTACACTTCCTGCTGTCGCGGGAAAAGCAGCCAGCATAATCAAAGATTCTGCGCACACCGGACCTTCTCTCTTCCACCTTCTTCCACAAGAAAACGATGCAGAAGTCTGGGGCACCAGCCACTCAAGACCAGCTTCTTCCCTGCTGCTGGTGAATGGATTTACATTGCATTAAGTTGATCTTTCCCTTGCTTTAGTTATAACTTTCTCTGCACCCTAGCTATGACTGTAACACTACATTCTGCACTCTGTTTCTTTCTCTATGTGTAGTATGTTTTGTCTGTATAGCACACAAGAAACAATAATTTTCACTGTATGCAGATGACAATAATAAACCAAGTAAACAAAAGCCCACTTAGTATCAAAGCTGCACCCACAGAGATGAAAGGAAAGGAGATAACGAACACAACTGTGGCTGATCCCTTTGGATTTGGACACTAACCACAATACACAAATTGTTTAGCCTTTTTTGAAGAGTGTTGTAGTATGAGACTCGAGGTGTCTTATGACAACTGTACTGAGTGCTGGTGAAGCCACATGCAGAGCACTGTGAGCGGTTTTGGTTCCCTTATTTAAGGAAAGATTGGAGGCCGTTCGGAAAGGATTCACCGGGATGACGCTGGTGATGGAGAGATTACCTTATGAAGCAGAGGGTAAACAGGCTAGGATCCTACTCATTGGAATTTGGAAGAATGAGAGGCGATCTCATGTCAGATTGATAAGGGGCTTGACAGGGTAAATGCTGAGAGGATGTCTTTCCTCATGAGAGAGTCTGGGTTCAGAGGTCATCATTGTAGAATAAAGGAGCACCAATTTAAGACTGAGGTGAGGAGAAATTCTCACAATTCAGAGAGATGTGAGAATTTGGAACTCCTTCCCAGAGAACTGTGGGGCCAGAGTCCTTGTGTATATTTAAGGCTGAGAGAGAAATTTCTGATCAGTAAGGGAATCAGGATTTACAGAGAAAGGGCAGGAAAATGGTATTGGAGAGAATTATTAGGGATAGGATTTATAGTTATTTAGAGAGAAATGAATTGATTGGGGATAGTCAGCATGGTTTCGTGAAGAGTAGGTCATGCCTTACTAACCTCATTGAGTTTTTTGAGAAAGTGACCAGAGAGGTGGATGGGGGTAAGGCGGTTGATGTAGTATATATGGACTTTAGTAAGGCGTTTGATAAGGTGGCCCATGGAAGACTTCTGCAGAAAATGCAGATGTATGGGATAGAGGGTGATTTAGCTAATTGGGTTAGGAATTGGCTAGCAGATAGAAGACAGAGGGTGGTGGTTGATGGGAGATATTCATCTTGGAGTTCGGTGACAAGTGGTGTACCTCAGGGGTCTGTTTTGGGGCCCCTGCTGTTTGTAATTTTTATAAATGATCTGGATGAGGGTATTGAGGGATGGATCAGTAAATTTGCAGATGACACTAAAGTCGGTGGAGTGGTAGATAGTGAAGAGGGGTGTTATAGTTTACAGAGTGACTTGGACAAGTTGCAGAGCTGGGCCGAGAGGTGGCAAATGGAGTTTAATGTGGAAAAGTGTGAGGTAATGCACTTTGGCAGGAACAATAAATGTGTAGAGTATAGGGCTAATGGTAGGGCTCTTAATAGTGTTGAGGAACAGAAGGATCTTGGTGTATGTGTCAATAGATCCCTGAAAGTAGGCAGTCAAGTGGATAAAGTTGTTAAGAAGGCATATGGAGTCTTAGCTTTTATTGGTAGGGGGATTGAATTTAGGAGCCGCAGCATCATGTTGCAACTGTACAAAACTCTAGTGCGGCCGCACTTGGAGTATTGTGTGCAGTTCTGGTCCCCACATTATAAGAAAGATGTGGAGGCATTGGAGAGGGTACAGAGGAGGTTTACCAGGATGTTGCCTGGTATGGAGGGCAGGTCTTATGAAGAGAGGCTGAGGGATTTGAGGTTGTTTTCGTTAGAAAGGAGGCGGCTAAGAGGGGACCTTATTGAAACATATAAGATGATTAGAGGTTTAGATAGGGTGGACAGTGATAGCCTTTTTCCTAGGATGGAGAAAGCTAGCACGAGGGGACACAGCTTTAAATTAAGGGGTATGAGTTATAGGACGGATATCAGAGGTAGGTTCTTTACTCAAAGAGTGATTAGGGAGTGGAATGCCCTGCCTGCAGCTGTTGTAGATGCGCCAAGTTTGGTGGCGTTTAAGAGGTTAATTGATAAGTATATGGAAGAGAAGGGAATGGTTTAGTTTGGAGGGGCATTGCTTTTTATTTTGGTCGGCACAACATCGAAGGCCGAAGGGCCTGTTCTGTGCTGTAATGTTCTATGTTCTATGTTAAAATTGTTGTAAGGAATGTGGGTTGGATTAGCCGTTATTCGAGTGAATGACAAAGCAAGCTTAAGGGGCCAAATGGCTTACTCCTATTCCTATTTCTTTAAATCGTACAATCATAGAATCCCTATAATGATGAAGGAGCCCATTTAGCCCAATGATTTGCACCAAACACAATCCCATCTATGCCCTAACCCCATAACTTCACTTATTTAACTTTCTAATCCCCCTGACACTGAGGGCATGGCCAATCTGCTTAACCTAGTCAACTTTGGAGTATGGGAGCAAACGGGAGTACCATGCAGACATGGGGAAAGTGTACAGAATCTGCAAGCCATGTCCCCAGTGCTATGAGGCAACAGTGCTAACCACTATACCACTGAGGTAGTTGGAACTGCGGTAGAGGTTGAGATGGCAGCAATCCCTGGGGAGGCGGTTAAGGTCAGGTCAATTTTTCAATTGTGCAGCAACAAGGCAAGCTAACAGCAAGTGCTGAAACAGGAAATGTCGGGAAGTGAGTATCATATTTGCAGGAAATTGCCTCATGAGGCCAGCAGTTAATTTGACCAGTTAATTTTGCCACATTATCAATTGTTTTGTCCTGTAACCTGTCGATTGCCATTCTTTTATCTTCCCCCTGTACCCACGAGTCTCCATCTTCATCCAAGTGGCATCCAATGTCCATATCATTGGACATTAAGGGGTGATTTAACATGGCCAATCCACCTAATCTGCACATTTTTAGACACCACTGGCAATTTAGCATGGCTAATCTAATTAACTTACACATCTTTAGACACTAAGGTTAGCATGGCCAACCAACCTAACCTCTACATCTTTGCACACTGGGAGGAAATCAGACCACCCAGAAGAAACCCACGCAGACATGGGAAGAACGTGCAAACACTGCACAGTCACACAAGGCTGGAACTGAACCCGAGTCCCTGGTGTTGTGGGGCAGCAGAGCTAACCATTGTGTCACCAATATGGAAGCATTGAAGTGCTGTTATGGAAAATGAGCAAATAATCATCCAGAAAGTCCATATATTTTTGAGATTGTACTGATTACACGGCTGCATGACCAAGAAGGGTGTAAGCTAAACAGCATAGTGGCACAGTGATTAGTATGGGCAATTAACATATACTGTCCATTTTGGCAGAAAAAATAAAAAACTTATCTTCCTGTTGAGATATTGCACAGCTCTGAAGTGTAGAGAAGAATTTGGATGTGCTAGTGCATGAATTATAATGGGTATGTAGGTACATCAAGTAATTCAGAAAGCAAATTGAATGTCATCATCCATTTTGAGGGAGAAAATTGTGGAAGGTTATGATTCAGTACAGAGATAGAGAATCTGGTGAACTGGTGCGATGACAATAATCTCTCCCTCAATGTCAACAAAACGAAGAGATAGTCATCGACTCCAGGAAGCGTAAATGATAACACGCCCCTGTCTACATCAACAGGAATGAAGTAGAAATAGTTGTGAACTTCAGATTAAGTGTCCAGATCATCAACAACCTGTTCTGGACCTCCCATGCCGACACCATAGTTAAGAAAGCCCACCAACACCATCATTTGCTGAGGAAGCTAAGGAACTTTGGTATGTCAGCTACAACTCTCACCAACATTTATGGATGAACCATAGAAAGCATTCTTTCCAGTTGTATCACAGCTTGGTATGGCTCTTGCTCTGCCTAAGACCACAAGGAATTAAAAGTGTGTGAATGTAGCCCAATCCATCACAGAAACCAGCCTCCCATCCATTGACTTTGTCTACACTTCCCACTGCCTCAGAAAAACAGTCAGGGTAATTACACTTCAGACACTCTCTCTTCCACCTTCTTCCTCCAGGGGAAAATAATACTAAAGTCTAAGGGTCAAGAAGCTGAAGAACAGCTGTTCTTCAGACGCTGCTGCTGACAGACTTTTGAATGGATCTACCCTGTATTAAGTTGATTTTTCTCTACACCCTAGCAATGACTGTAACACTACATTTTGCACCTTCTCCTTTCCTTCTTCATGAATGGCATGCCTTGTCTGTATAATGCACAAGAAACAATACTTTTTACTGTATCCCAATACATCTGTATCCCAATACAATCAAATCCAATCAAAGCCAATTAATCCTATCATGGGACTGTTTGTCTTAATTTGGGCGAATGCAGTTTTGTGATGTTTGCGTTGTTCCTGAGGCTTTCAGAGTAGGGTTTAATTGTGTTGATTGACAACAAGACAATCCTAAGCAGGTGGAACTAGGCTTAGAAAAGGAAAAGAAGGCAGTTACAGTTTGAATTTGAAAAACACAATAGCTCTAAATAGTGAAAACAGCTAACCTACAATAAAAGAGGGGTGGGAGTTGAGTTGGGAGGGACCAACAAGAGGGAGAGAAAATCTATGCATAAGACAGAGATAAGTAAAGGTGAGTTGGGCCTGAACATGGGTGAGGTGTTTGTTACAGAAGGATTTAGGGAAGATTCTGGGAGTGTCGTGAAGTTGCTATTTGTCAAACTCTCTCGACAGCTTTTTTTTTGCAAATACGTATAGAGTGCTCACAGTGAAACATTTGTATCCAAGGGTCAAGCAGAAGGTTACCAAGGCAATTCAAATTTCAGACATTCGAATTACTTGAATTGAGCATTTTCATACCAAGGGCCTGATCAAATTTAAGTCCAATGGTTTTGGCAACTACGACCAATCCTATAAAGATTATTGTGGGGGATATTGATATATCATCACAGGTGTACAAAGAAGGGGCCAGTGCAACAAAGCAGAAGGGCAACTGCTACCTGCCACAGCTCACAGCTTTTTGCTCAAAGCCTCATCTAAGTACCAAAAAAGACAGAAGTTCCAGGTGGAAGAATGAACAGAGAAAGCCCAGAATGTTTTGGAAGACACCAAATCCAGTCGTAATTTAGAGAGTTACTAAAATTCTATTTTTTCTGTTAATGAATGAGAATTATATTTATTTGAACATCATTCCATTAGAATCATGTTTTATTGGGTTTATTAATAGTCTAGTTAACTTCTTACTGTTCGATAAATAAATTGTTACTTCTGATTTTAGAGGTAGTTATCTTGATTTAACCACAAAAGTTGCTAAGAGAAGATAATACCACTTCACACTCATTTTTAACAGATTATGAAGCAAGGTACTCCTCTTTATGTTAGGTGTTAGTTCTCTGCTGCTTCATAACATCCACTTTCACTTCATAACATTGAAATGTTGATAGAGCTGGGCTGAAAAGTGGCAGATGGAGTTTAACCCTGATAAGTGCGAGGTGATTCATTTTGGGAGGACAAACTTGAATGTTGATTACAGGGTCAATGGCATGGTTCTGAGGAAAGTGGAGGAACAGAGAGACCTTGGGGTTCATATCCACAGATCTCTGAAGGTTGCCACTCAAGTGGATAGAGCCATGAAGAAGGCTTATAGTGTGTTATAACAAGGGGGTTGAGGTTAAGAGTCGTGGGGTTATGCTGTAACTGTACAGACCTTGGTGAGACCGTCTTTGGAATACTGTTTGTAGTTCTGGTCACTTCATAAAAGTATTGGAGAAAGTGCAGAGGAGCATATTTAAGGAACAGCTTCTGCATGTCCTTAATGAATATGTACCTGCCAGGCAGGGAGGAAGTGATGGAGTGAGGGAACCATGGTGTACTAGGGAAGTTGAATCTTCAGTGAAGAGGAAGAAGGAGGCTTATATTATGGTGAGACGTGAAGGCTCAGTTAGGGCACTGGAGAGCTATAAATTAGCCAGGAAGGAGCTAAAGAGGGAGTTGAGAAGAGCTAGAAGAGGACATGAGAAGACTTTGGCGGATAGGATTAAGGAGAATCCTAAAGCTTTTTACAGGTATATAAATAATAAAAGATTGATTAGGTCAAGATTAGGGCCAGTCAGAGATAGCAGTGGGAAGTTGTGTGTGGAGCCTGAGGAGATAGGAGAGACACTGAATGAGTATTTTTCGTCAGTATTCACGCAGGAGAAAGACAATGTTGTCGGGGAGAATACTGCGATACTAGGTTGTAGACTGGGCAGGATTGAGGTTCATAAGGAGGAGGTGTTAGCGAATCTTGAGGGTATGAAAATTGATAAGTCCCTTGGGCCAGATGGGATTTACCCTAGGATTCTCTGGGAGGCTAGAGAGGAGATTGCAGAGCCTTTGGCTTTGATCTTCATGTCGTCGTTGGCTACAGGTATAGTGCCGGAAGACTGGAGGATGGCAAATGTTGTCCCTATGTTCAAAAAGGGGAGTAGGGACATTCCTGGAAATTATAGACTGGTGAGCCCGACTTCTGTTGTGGGCAAAGTCTTGGAAAGAATTATAAGGGATAGGATTTATAAGCATCTAGAGAGAAATAAATTGATTAGGGATAGTCAGCACGGTTTTGTGAAGGGTAGGTCGTGCCTCACAACCTTATTGAGTTTTTTGAGGAGGTGACCAAAGAGGTAGATAAGGGTAAGGCAGTTGATGTAGTGTATATGGATTTTAGCAAAGCGTTTGATAAGGTTCCCCATGGTAGGCTACTGCAGAAAGTGCAGATGCATGGGATTGAAGGTGATTTAGCAGTTTGGATTAGGAATTGGCTAGCTGATAGAAGACAGAGGGTGGTGGTTGATGGGAAATATTCAACCTGGAGTGCAGTTACAAGTGGTGTACCTCAAGGATCTGTTTTGGGGCCACTGCTGTTTGTCATTTTTATAAATGACCTAGATGAGGGTGTAGAGGGTTGGATTAGTAAATTTGCTGACGATACCAAAGTGGGGGGAGTTGTAGACAGCGAGGATGGATGTTACAGTTTGCAGAGGACATAGATAGGTTGCAGAGCTGGGCCGTGAGGTGGCAAATGGAATTCAATACGGATAAGTGTGAGGTGATTCACTTTGGTAGGAATAACAGGCATATGAAATATAGGGCTAATGGAAGGACCCTTAATAGTGTTGTCGAGCAGAGGGATCTTGGGGTACAAGTACATAGCTCTTTGAAAGTTGGCACCCAGGTTGATAAAGTTGTTAAGAAGGCGTACGGTGTGTTAGCTTTTATTGGTAGAGGGATTGAATTTAGGAGCCGTGAGGTTATGTTACAACTGTACAAAACTCTGGTGCGGCCGCACTTGGAGTATTGCGTACAGTTCTGGTCGCCGCATTATAAGAAAGATGTGGAAGCATTGGAAAGGGTGCAGAGGAGGTTTACCAGGATGTTGCCTGGTATGGTGGGAAGGCCTTATGAGGAAAGGCTGAGGGACCTGAGGTTATTTTCATTAGAGAGAAGAAGGTTACGCGGTGACCTAATTGAGGCGTATAAGATGATCAAAGGACTGGATAGGGTGGATAGTGAGAGCCTTTTTCCTCGGATGGTGATGACCAACACGAGGGGACATAACTTTAAATTAAGAGGTGGTAGTTATAGGACGGATGTCAGAGGCAGGTTCTTTACACAGAGGGTGGTGAGGGCGTGGAATGCCCTGCCTGCAGCAGTTGTGAACTCGCCTACTTTGGGGGCATTCAAATGTTCGGTGGATAGGCATATGGATGATATTGGAATAGTTTAGGTTAGAGGGTCCACTGGCCGGCGCAACATCAAGGGCCGAAGGGCCTGTACTGCGCTGTAATGTTCTATGTTCTATGAGATTTATCAGGATGCTGCCTAGTTTGGAGGAGGCCTTATGAGGAAAGGTTAAGGGAGCTGGTGCTTTTCTCTTTAGAGTGGAGAAGGATGAGAGGGGACTTAAAAGAAGTTTATAAGATAATGAGAGGGATAGGTAGAGTGGATGTTCAGAGACTATTTCCTCAGGTGTAGCTGTTACTAGAGGGCATAACTATAAGGTTGATGGTAGGAGATATAGGAAGTAGATTCTTTACTCAATGAGTGGTTGGGGTGTGCAATGCATTGCCTGCTGGGATAGTGGAGTCGGACACTTTAGGAACTTTCAAGTGATTATTGGATAAGCACATAGAGCACACCAGAATGATAGGGAGTGAATAGCTTGATCTTGGGATTGGACACAGCTTGGCAAAGGCCTGTATTGTGCTTTACTGTTCTATGTTCTACTGTGCGGTGTTCTAAGACAGGGGTATTATTAATACATCAGTTAGCTGGACTAATTGAACAAGTAGTCGCCTCTACTAAAAGGTGGAGTGAAGAAAGAGAAATGACGAGAGAGTTAGAATCCAGAGAAAAGGAACTGGAGAAATGAAACCAAGTGTTAGAAGAGAATCAATAGAGAGGGGAAACTGGTTCTCTACCCCCTTACGAGTCCACACGATAGGAACAACTGCTCCTCCAGAGGAGTGGGAAGTGCTAGAACACAACTTAGCGCCAGTAACCTGAGGGAGAGCAGGTGTGCAGCCAAAGGCAAATTATAAACCCTTCACCCCAGGTGAGAGACAGCAGATAATGGCTTCCATGGATAAACTACAATCTAGAAGTGCAAACATTAAATTCTGGGAAAAACTAGACACAATTTAGGTAGGACACCTGAGAGACGTACACCAGCTGGTTAGGGCAGCCTGTCCAGCGGACAAGTAGAGGCAGGTGGCAGGTGGGCTCACTGTTTCTCCAGCACAAGACTATACTGGAGGATAGTGGACAGTCACCCTAGTAGCAGGAACAGATGGCCAACAGGCACCTTCACTCAGTTTAAGACAGAAATTCAGAGAGTTTCAGTGATCAGCAAGTTTGCAGACGATACAAAGATTGCTGGACTTGAGGATAGTGAGGAGCATTGTCAGGCGATGCAGCAGGACATAGATAGGCTGGTAGCTTGGGCAGATAGATGGCAGATGGAATTCAATCCTGATAAATGTGAGGTGATGCATTTCGGGAGAAAGAATGTAGGGGGGAGGTATATGATAAAGGGTAGACCTATTAAGAGTATAGAAACGCAGAGGGACCTGGGGGTGCAGGTGAACAAGTCTCTGAAGGTGGCAGAGCAAGTGGAGAAGGTTGTGAAGAAAGCATATAGTATGTTAGCCTTTATAGGAAGGGGTATAGAGTACAAGAGCTGGCCTTTAATGTTGCAGTTGTATAAAACGTTGGTTAGACCTCATTTGGAATACTGCGTCCAGTTCTGGTTGCCTTACTACCGGAAGGACGTGGAGACTCTGGAGAGAGTGCAGAGGAGGTTTACCAGGATGCTGCCTGGTATGGAAGGTCTGAGTTACGAGGAGAGGTTAGGCAAATTGGGACTGTTTTCCTTAGAAAGACATAAACTTAGAGGAGATCTAATAGAGGTGTACAAGATTATGAGGGGTATAGATAGAGTAAACAGGGTTAAGCTTTTTCCTAGGATGGACTCAAATAGCACGAGGGGTCACGGGCTTAGGGTGAGAGGGGTAAGGTATAATTTGGATGCTAGAGGGAGTTTTTTCACACAGAGGGTGGTGGGGGTATGGAATGCGCTGCCAAGTAAAGTGGTGGAGGCAGGTACTCTGGAGTTATTTAAGAAATACTTAGATGGGCACATGAACAGAATGGGAATGGAGGGGTATAGAAAACTGATTTAAAATAGTGATCATGAGCCTTGGGAGTCCCTGGGAAGTGTGTAAATAGATGATGATATTGATGTACTTGTTTTTATCCTACAGGTGCTTTGGTCCAGCTTGTTGTCTAACAAGGGGCATACACGCGATGGGTCGTGAGAGGGCTGCTCTTGGATTTTTTTTCGAGAGTATCCTAGTGCTTCACGTCGTTAGTGTACGCTTGACCTGGACCATTTGATGGGCAACACGACAGCTCAGTGACTATCGCTGTGCTGTGCAGATACATGGATTTGGGCCTGTGTCTGTGGGAGTTTGCGCATTCTCCCCGTGCTTGTGTGGGTTTTCTCCGGGTGCTCCGGTTTCCTCCCACATCCCAAAGATGTGCTCTTAGGCTAATTGGCAAAACAAATTCTCCCTAAATTGTCTCAAATTTGGTTTTTAATCCATAGATCTATAAACATGGACAGGGATCGCGGGTAGAGGTGGGAACATCGGGGTGGTGGCGTGGGCTCATTGGGCTAAAGGGCCTGTTTCCCATGCTGTTTTGTTCTTTGTTCTTTGTTTGAGTTTTAGGGAATGCTCCTACTAACTGGAACAAAATTACCACAACCGAGCAGCTAAAGAGGAAAGGAGCTTCTGAATATGGGGAACAGTTGTTCCAATTATATCAAAAATGCTCAAGGCAAGAAAAAACAGGTCTTTGTGATCAAGAGTCCATCGAGGCTTTCAAAGATGGACTTTCTAATGCTCACCAAACCCTCCTGAAAATGGGGATGATTGTGTCCCAAGATTAGAGTGAATCTTGGTAGAATGGGCTAGTAGGAAGAGGAGAAGAGAAATCCCAGATAAGAGCAAGACTAGAAAGAGTAGCCCTTACAGTAACGGAAATGGAATTAAGTCCAAACTGATTTGCCACAATTGTGGTCAACAAGGACACTTTGAAAGGGATTGCAGAGTCCCAAGGAAAGGAACCAGATTTGAGAGCAATGGGAAAAATTGTAGCCACTGTAATAAACATGAACACACAGAAGCAGTGCGTTAGGATAAACATGAGAGACCCCCAGCCCAATCCATGACCACAGCAGAACCGCAGGCACCAAGGAACCTCTGAGGTCAGCAAGATTGAAGGTCTACAGCCCCCGTGCATGAGGGTAAGAAAGAGGAAAGGATTTATGTGTCTACACTAGTAGGGGGCAGGCAATGTGAGATGCTGTGGACACAGAGCATCCATATTTGTCACCGACCTACCCTTACAAGTAAAATGATTTACCTAATCGGAATAGGACGCAACAAAACAGTACCTGAGCGAGACCACGTGAGTAGAAATAAATAATTTGATATATAGCGATGACATTTTACGTGTAAAAATAACGAGGGTACAATAATGGGAAATGACTTAATGAAAGAAGATGTGATTTTGATAGCCTGTGGAAAGGGAGAATTAATCTGGCCCAGACAAGACGATCGGAAAACTAGAATAGGGAAACCCACAAAACTATTAAGGTGGCCACAGTCACCACTAGAAATTGGGAATTAGAGACAGGAGGGTTCAGAGTCATCTGTGCCTCTGCCCCCGGAGTATGGGTTAAAACAAAGTTATATACCGGCTTAAATAAAATGAACCCAATAAGAGTATCTGGACCAGAGCATAAGCCCCAGCCCGACAATACCCAATAAAACCAGAGGCAGTGAAAATTGTGATGGCTCTAGTTAAAAGGTGAGTGGAAAGAGAATTCTGAGAGAAACCACTAGCACCACTTACTCTCCAACCTAGTCAGTGGCAAACCTGACAGAAACTATAGGCTCATGATAGATTACGCTGGACTCAATAAAGTCATATTCAAGTTGCACTCCATTGTAGCAAACTCCTCGACAATCCTGAATGGACTGTCACAGGAGCACAAAATATTCACAATATCCAATATAGCCAACAGATTGTTGGCTATATTGTTCCATTGGAGCAGCACGGAGAGGCAGCGATTTGGGAGAGCGAGAAGTTCGATTGTTAAGTAGATTTTTAACTTTTCTCTTTGTTTAAAACAGTGAGCGGGAGTAGTTTTTGCCGTTTTTTATTTAAACTAACTTGTAACCGGAAGTCATCACTAGGGGCTGCCGGTAGTTGTAGTTTTTCTCTCTGACTCTATAAATTGGTCCAGAGAGGTAACCCGATACTCTACACAGGTAGAGTATCCCACCCTCCCCCCTCCTCTAACCTAATAATAAAAGTGTGTGAGAAGTTTTTTTTTCTCTCCTGGAAATTAAAGTAACAGTGATGGCAGTGCAGGCAGTACGTTGCACCTCCTGCAGTATGTATGAGGTGAGGGACACCAGTAGTGTTCCTGCTGATTACACCTGCAGGAAGTGTGCACATTTGCAGCTCCTTGAGGATCGTGTTAAGGAGCTGGAGCTGGAATTAGAGGAACTCAGGGTAATTCGAGAGGTTGAGGAGGATATAGGCAGGAGTAACAAAGAGATTGTAACTCCTAAAAGTGATAATTGGGTAACTATTAGGAGGAGGGGTAAGAAGCAATCGGGGAGACAATCCCCTGGGGCTGTTCCCCTCCAAAATAAATTTTCTGTCTTGGAGGCTACAGTTGAGGAAGAATCAACTGGAGCTGACCAAAGGGAGCAGGTCTCTGGGGGTGAGCCTGCTGAGAATGCTCAGGTGGGTGGGGGGAATAAGAGATTAGGCCTAGTTATAGGAGACTCCATAGTTAGAGGGACAGATAGGAGGGTAAATAGTAATAAACAGGACTCAGGGCTGGTGTGTTGCCTCCCAGGGGCTGGGGTCCAGGATGTCGCAGATCGGGTTTTTAGGATTCTTAAGGGTGAGGGGAGTCAGCCCCAAGTCATAGTTCATGTGGGGACACATGATGTAGGTAGGACAAGGGAAGGGGATATTAAACAGAAATTTATGGAGTTAGGGTGGAAGCTTAGGTCCATAACAGGCAGAGTGGTTATCTCTGGACTCTTGCCTGTGCCAAGGGATAGTTTAGAGAAGAACAGAGAAAGGGAAAGTTTGAACTCATGGCTGCGTGGATGGTGCAGGAGGGAGGGGTTCAGGTTCCTTAACAATTGGGACTCATTCTGGGATAGGTGGGACCTCTTCAAGAGAGATGGTCTACACCTGAACCAGAGGGGGACTAATATCTTGGGGGGAAAATTTGCTAAGGCTATGATGGGGGCTTTAAACTGATTCGGGGGGGGGGGTGGGATCCTAAGTAGTTGGGGTGCTGAGAGGGATGAGAGTAAGGGGGTTATAGAAGAGAGTTGTAAAACACAGCGCGTACGGGTGGGGTGGGGCATGGTTTGAAATGCGTATACTTTAATGCAAGGAGTATTCGCAATAAGGGGGAGGAACTTGCAGCTTGGACCAGTACCTGGAACTTCGATGTTGTGGCCATTTCAGAGACTTGGGTAGAGCAGGGACAGGAATGGATGTTGCAGGTTCCGGGGTACAAATGCTTTAGTCGGAGTAGAGAAGGAGGTAGAAGGGGGGGAGGAGTGGCATTATTGGTCAAAGACTGTATCACGGTGATAGAAAAGAAGTTTGATGAGGACTTGTCTGTTGAGGTAGTATGGGCTGAGATTAGAAACAGGAGAGGAGAGGTCACCCTGTTGGGAGTCTTTTACAGACCTCCTAATAGTTCTAGAGAGGTTGAGGAAAGGATTGCAAAGTCAATTCTGATTAGGAGTGAAAGTAGTAGGGTAATTGTGATGGGGGACTTTAACTTTGCTAATATTGATTGGAATAGCTATAGCTCTAGCTCGTTAGAGGGGTCAGTTTTCGTACAGAGTGTGCAGGAAGGTTTTTTGACTCAGTATGTAGATAGGCCAACTAGAGGTGAGGCTACATTGGATTTGGTGCTGGGCAATGAGCCAGACCAGGTGTTAGGCTTGGAAGTTAGTGAACATTTTGGTGATAGTGACCACAATTCGGTTACGTTCACCTTAGTGATGGATAGGGATAGGCATGAAGCTGGGGGCAGTAGTTATAGCTGGGGGAAGGGTAATTATGAGGCCATCAGGAGAGAATTAGGGTGCATAGATTGGACTAGGAAACTACAGGGACTGGGAACATCTGGAATGTGGTGCTTATTCAAGGAGCAGCTGCTGCGAGTCCTTGATAAGTATGTCCCTGTCAGGCAGGGAGGAAATGGTCGAGTAAGAGAGCCTTGGTGTACGAAAAAAGTTGATTTGCTGGTTAAGAAGAAAAAGGAGGCTTATGTCAGGATGAGGCTTGAAGGCTCAGTTAGTGCAATAGATAGCTATAGATTAGCCAGGAAGGAGCTAAAAAGTGAATTGAGGAGAGCTAAGAGGGGACACGAGAAGATGTTGGCTGATAGGATTAAGGAGAATCCTAAAGCTTTCTTTCGATATGTTAAGAATAGAAGATTGGTTAGGGCAAGATTAGGGCCAGTCATAGACAGCAGTGGGAAGTTGTGCGTGGAGCCTGAAGAGATTGGTGAGGCACTGAATAAATATTTCTCTTCGGTATTCACGCAGAGTGCTGTAAATGTAGCTATGGAGAACACTGAGGTACAGGGTTGCAAATTGGGAAGTATTGAAGTAGATAGGGAGGATGTGCTAGAAATTCTCGAGGGTTTGAAGTTGGATAAGTCCCCTGGGCCGGACGGGATTTACCCTAGGATTCTCTGGGAGGCAAGAGAGGAGATTGCAGAGCCTCTGGCTCTGATCTTCAGGTCCTCGTTGGTTACGGGTGTGGTTCCGGAGGACTGGAGGATAGCGAATGTGGTCCCATTGTTTAAGAAGGGGAAGAGAGACCTTCCAGGGAATTATAGGCCAGTGAGTCTTACTTCTGTTGTGGGCAAGGTATTGGAGAGAATTATTAGGGATAGGATTTATAGTTATTTAGAGAGAAATGAATTGATTGGGGATAGTCAGCATGGTTTCGTGAAGGGTAGGTCATGCCTTACTAACCTCATTGAGTTTTTTGAGAAAGTGACCAAAGAGGTGGATGGGGGTAAGGCGGTTGATGTAGTATATATGGACTTTAGTAAGGCTTTTGATAAGGTGGCCCATGGAAGACTTCTACAGAAAATGCAGATGTGTGGAATAGAGGGTGATTTAGCTAATTGGATTAGGAATTGGCTGGCAGATAGAAGACAGAGGGTGGTGGTTGATGGGAGATATTCATCGTGGAGTTCGGTGACGAGTGGTGTGCCTCAGGGGTCTGTTTTGGGGCCCCTGCTGTTTGTAATTTTTATAAATGATCTGGATGAGGGTATTGAAGGATGGATTAGTAAATTTGCAGATGACACTAAAGTCGGTGGAGTGGTAGATAGTGAAGAGGGGTGTTATAGTTTGCAGAGTGACTTGGACAAGTTGCAGAGCTGGGCCGAGAGGTGGCAAATGGAGTTTAATGTGGAAAAGTGTGAGGTAATGCACTTTGGCAGGAACAATAAATGTGTAGAGTATAGGGCTAATGGTAGGGCTCTTAATAGTGTTGAGGAACAGAAGGATCTTGGTGTATGTGTCAATAGATCCCTGAAAGTAGGCAGTCAAGTGGATAAAGTTGTTAAGAAGGCATATGGAGTCTTAGCTTTTATTGGTAGGGGGATTGAATTTAGGAGCCGCAGCATCATGTTGCAACTGTACAAAACTCTAGTGCGGCCGCACTTGGAGTATTGTGTGCAGTTCTGGTCCCCACATTATAAGAAAGATGTGGAGGCATTGGAGAGGGTACAGAGGAGGTTTACCAGGATGTTGCCTGGTATGGAGGGCAGGTCCTATGAAGAGAGGTTGAAGGATTTGAGGTTGTTTTCGTTAGAAAGGAGGCGGCTAAGAGGGGATCTTATTGAAGCATATAAGATGATTAGAGGTTTAGATAGGGTGGACAGTGATAGCCTTTTTCCTAGGATGGAGAAAGCTAGCACGAGGGGACACAGCTTTAAATTAAGGGGTATGAGTTATAGGACGGATATCAGAGGTAGGTTCTTTACTCAAGGAGTGATTAGGGAGTGGAATGCCCTGCCTGCAGCTGTTGTAGATGCGCCAAGTTTGGTGGCGTTTAAGAGGTTAATTGATAAGTATATGGAAGAGAAGGGAATGGTTTAGTTTGGAGGGGCATTGCTTTTTATTTTGGTCGGCACAACATCGAAGGCCGAAGGGCCTGTTCTGTGCTGTATTGTTCTATGTTCTATGTTCTATGTTCTAGATTCTGGTCTGTACTCTTGGATCCTGAATCCCAGGACAAATTTGCCTTTACAGTGGGAGACAAACAGTACATTGGACTCGCCTACTGCAGGCATTCCACAACAGCCCCACTATCTTCCATTGAGTAATGAGTGACATCCTGAACAGGGTAGAACTGCCAGAGGGTGGTACGATCCTACAATATGTAGACAATATCTTAATAGCTTCAGAATCCAAGTCAGGACTTCAAGAAGCACGATATCTAGTATTAAATGAACTAAAAACCACAGGGTTAAAGGTGAGCCACAAAAAGGCACAAATCGGGAAAGCACAGATCCTGTACCTCGGACACTTTATATCCGAAGGGCTTACAGAAATACCAACAGACTTAAAGAAAGTGGTACAACAACTGTTGCAACCTGTAACCATGAGAGGGGTGAAGAAGGTGCTAGGACTGTTTAACTATAGCAGAAGTTTTATCCCAGGCTTCGCAAAATTGGCACAACATATACAAAGACTAGTCAAAGGAGGAAAACAAGTTTTAAATCCCATAGAATGGGAAGCCAAGCAGGAAGAGGCTTACAACAAACTGAAAACACAGCTGATGTCAGCCTCCTGGGCTAGGGTAGCACAGTAGTTAACACTGCAGCTTCACAGCTCCGGGGACCTGGGTTCGGTTCCCAGCTTGGGTCACTGTCTGTGTGGAGTTTGCACATTCTCTTGCGTGGGTTTCCTCTGGGTGCTCTGGTTTCCCCCCACAGTCCAAAGATGTATGAATTAGGTTGATTGGCCATGCTAAATTGCCCCTTTGTGTCCTGAGAGCGTAGGTTAGAGGGACTGTGGGTAAAATATGTAGGGATATAGGGTAGGGCCTGGATGGGATTGTGGTCGGTGCAGACTCGATGGGCCGAATGGCCTCTTTCTGTACTGTAGGGTTTCTATTCTTGCTGTTCTAGGATTACCAGATTCTAATAAGGACTTCCATTGTAGTAATGAAGAAGGGTTCTATTCTGCAGTGGTAACACAGGATCATAGAACATAGAACATAGAACATTACAGCGCAGAACAGGCCCTTTGGCCTTCAATGTTGCGCCGACCAATTATGAAAAATGCAATGACCCTCCAAACTAAACCATTCCCTTTTCGTCCATAAACTTATCTACTAACCTCTTAAATGCCACCAAATTTGGCGCGTCCACAACTGCCGCAGGCAGGGCATTCCATACCCTTACCACCCTCTGGGTAAAGAACCTACCTCTGACATCCGTCCTATAACTACCACCCCTTAATTTAAAGCTATGTCCCCTCGTGCTAGCTTTCTCCATCCTAGGAAAAAGGCTATCACTGTCCACCCTATCTAAACCTCTAATCATCTTACATGTTTCAATAAGGTCTCCTCTTAGCCGCCTCCTTTCTAACGAAAACAACCTCAAATCCCTCAGTCTCTCCTCATAAGACCTGCCCTCCATACCAGGCAACATCCTGGTAAACCTCCTCTGTACCCTCTCCAATGCCTCCACATCTTTCTTATAATGCGGGGACCAGAACTGTACACAATACTCCAAGTGCGGCCGCACTAGAGTTTTGTACTGTTGCAACATGACGTTGCGGCTCCGAAATTCAATCCCCCTACCAATAAAATCATGGCGATCAAAGGAGAGAACTGCCTTGCCTAGTGATTATTGAGCGGTGTTCATTCATCCGTTGTTGTAACGTTTGCATGGTCTTCCCAATGTACCATGCTTCAGGGCATCCTTTCCTGCAGCGTATCAGGTGGACAACTTTGGCCATGTTGCAAGAATATGTACCGTGTACCTGCTGGATGGTGTTCTCACGTGAGATGCTGGCATCCATGTCAATGATCTGGCACGTCTTGCAGAGGTTGCTGTGTTCTGGGTTTTGAGGTGCCATGGTCACTATTCTCCTGAAGGCTGAGTAATTTGCTACAGACAATGGTCTGTTTGAGATTGTGCAGTTGTTTGAAAGCAAGAAGTGGGGGTGTGGGAATGGCCTTGGCAAGATGTTCATCTTCATCAATGATACCTCGAAGGCATTGGAGAAGTTGGCATAGCCTCTCTGCTCTGGGGAAGTTATGTCCCATGTTTTGTCTTCTGAGGAGAACGGTGCGGTTTTTAGCTGTGGCATGTCGGAACTGTTGATTGATGAGTCAGGTGTTATATTCTGTTCTTATGAGGACATCTTTCAGTGTCTGGAGGTGTCTGTTGCAATTCTCCATATCTGAAAGTGGGTGGGAAGTGGGAACGTTAAAATGGTGACATGGGTTCATTGGGCCAAATGGGCTGTTTCCCAAGCTGTGTTGTTCTTTGTTCTGAGCAGATCCTGTGTATATGGAGGGCTTGTCTGTAGGGGATGGCTTCTTTAACATGGTCAGGGTGGAAGCTGGAAGAAGTGGAGCATCTTGAGGTTATCCGTGGGCTTGAGGTACAATGAGGTGCTGAGGTGACCATCTCAATGGAGATCCGTATGTCCAAGAATGTAACTGACTCCGGAGAGTAGTCCATGGTGACTCTGATGCTGGGATGGAACTTGTTGATATCAATGATTGTTCACCATGAGTCCAAAGGAAGAAAATGTCATTGATGTACCTAGTGTATAAAGAACAAAGAACAATACAGCACAGGAACAAGCCCTTCAGCCCAAGTCTGCACCGATTATGTATTCCCAGTCTATTTTTGTGGCTATCTAAATAAGTCTTAAATGATCGTAGCGGGTCAGCCTCAACCTGCTTACTTTGTAGTGCATTCTAGGCCTCCGCCACCCTCTGTGTAAAATATATCCCCTGAATATCTGTATTGAACCTTGCCCCCCCTTACCCTTGAACTTATGACTCCTTGTGTTTGTCATTTCTGACCTGGGGAAATCCTTCCAGCTGTTCACCCTATCTCTGCCCTTCATAATTTTATAAACTTCTATTAGGTCACCCTGCAACCTCTGTCTTTCCATGGCGAAATATGGTTTACTCAATGTCACCTCATAGCTAATACCCAGGCAACATCCTGGTAAATTTTTTCTGCATTCTCTCCAAAGCCTCCAAAGCCTCCATGCCCTTCCAGCAGTGTGGTAACCAGAACTGGATGCAGTAATCCAGATGTGGCCAACCAATGTTCTATATAACTGCAACATCACATGCCAACTTTTATACTCTATGTCCAGTAAAGGCAAGCATGCTATTCTTCTGTGAATATCTGTATAAGCTGTGTATGTTTATTGATGTCTTTTTTTCACACCCACAGTTGATTTGGCCGCCTTGTTGGCCAACTAGGTGCATACATGCGGTGAGTCGTGCGAGGGTTGCTCTTGGATATTGCCTAGTGCTTCATGTCGTTAGTGTACGCTTAAACTGGACCAACTGACAGGCAACACGACAGCTCAGTGACTATCACTGTTTGCTGTGCATTTATAGGGACCTGGGTTGGATCTCCAACTTGGGTCAGTGTTTGTGGGAGTTTGCACATTCTCCCCATGCTTGCGTGGGTTTTCTCCAGGTGCTCCGATTTCCTCCCACACCCCAAAAACGTGTTTTTAGGCTGATTGGTGTTAACAAATTGTCCCTAAATTAGACCTCCCTCAATCTGGCACACATATAATCCTCTAAGTTTGCACACATTTATTATGGAATCCTAGAGGCATAGGCAAAAGTCATAGGTAGGAGAAGGATTGGAATGAGGCAATCACTGAATGTTAAAATGGAGGTGCGGACTTGTTGGGCTGAAGGGCCTGTTTCCTGTGTTGTGTTGTTCTTTGTTCTATATACTTTCTTTGCCACCTTTTCTACCTGTGCTGCCACCTTTAAGGATCTGTGGAGCTGCACACCCAGATCCCTCTGTGTGTCTATACTCTGGATGGTTCCGTTATTTATTGTATAGCTCCCCCCTATATTAGATCTACCAAAATACATCATTTCACGTTTATCTGAATTAAATTCATTTCTCTGCCTAATTTTCCAGCCTTTCTATATCCTGCTGTATTCTCCGACAAATCTTATCATTATCCACAACTCCAGCAATCTTTGCATCATCCGCAAACTTACTAATCGGATCAGCTACATCTTCTTCCAAATCCTTTATAAACAACACAAAGAGCAGAGGTCCCAGTGCAGAGTCATGTGGAACACCAGTAGTCACAGTCCTCCAATACAGAAAAAGATCCACCCACTTCTACCATCTGTCTTCTATGGCCAAGCCAGTTCTGTGGCCATCTAGCTAGTTCATCTTCGATCCAATGAGATTTAATCTTTTGCACCAGTCTGCCGCAATGGATCTTGTCAGATGCTTGACTAAAATCCCCATAGATGACATCCACAGCCCTTCCCTTGTCAATCATTTTTGTCACCAACTCATAAAAAACTCAACCAAATTGGTGAGGTATGACCTCCCTCGTACAAAACCATATTGTCCATCGCTAATGAGACTATTCCGTTCTAAATGTGTATAGATCTTATCTCTAAGAATCTTCTCCAACAATTTCCCTACTATGCACATCAAGTTCACTGGCCTATAATTACCTGAGTTAGCCTTGCTACCCTTCTTAAATAACGAGATTACGTTTGCTATCCTCTAATCCTCTGGGACCTCACCTCCGTCTGTTCGAGGCCCAGCAATTTCATCTCTTGTCTCTCTCAGTAATCTGGGATAGATGCCATCTGGCCCTGGGGATTTGTCTACTTAAGTCGTCCTTAAACACCTAACACTTCCTCCCTTGTAATTGTGATTTGTTCTTACGGATCTATACATTTCTCTGAGACACTACCAACCAATGTGTCCCTCTCCTTTGTGAATACTGATACAAAGTATTCATTTAGGATCTCACATACTTCCTTGGGTTCTAAGCATAATTCTTTGTTCTTGAGAGGTCCGACTCTTTTCCTGACAACCCTCTTGTTCCTAACATATATGTATGAAATGCCTTTGGATTCTCTTTAATCCTGTCTGCCGAGGACCCCCTTTTTTGTCCTTCTAATTCCCTGTTTGAGATCTTTTTTACTCTCTCTGTATTCTTCCAGTGCTCCATCTGTTTTTAGCTGCCTGGACCTTATGTATGCCTCTTTTTTCTTTTTGATTAGACCCACAATTTTCTTAGTTATCCATGGCTCTCGAATCCTACCTTTCCTGTCCTGTCCTTCCTTTTTATAGGCACATGCCTGTCTTGCACTCCTAGCAACTGATCCTAAAAATGACTCCTATATGCCAGATGTGGATTTACACTTGAACAGCCTCTTCCAGTCAACAGCCACCAAATCCTGCCTAATCCGGCTGTAATTAGCTTTCCCTCAATTCATCACCTTAGCCATAGGATAACATTCATCCTTTTCCAAGAATATTCAGAATTGTGTTTATTGTTTGCCACGTGTTCCCCCAGTGAGACTTTGATGAACTGACCAGGCTCATTCCTCAGTACTAGATCCAGTACCCAGTAGTTGTACTATCAACATATTGTTCCAAAGTACCGTTCTGGACACATTTTATAAATTCCTACCCGTCCAGATCCCCAGCCCTCAGGGATTTCCAGTCTATCTCCCACTACAACAACCCTATTTTTTCTATACCTGTCCAGAATCTCCTTACATATCCATTTCTCAACTTCCCGTGGGCTGTCGGGAGGCCTGTAGTATATCCCCAGCATAGTGAGTGACCCTTCCTATTTCTGATCTCTATCCATAGTGTCCATAGTTACATGATCCTTCCAAATAGTCCACCCTCTGTACTGCTGTAATATACTCCCTTACCAGTATTGCTACTCCCCCATCTCTTCTAGTCCCTCCTCTGTCTCACCTAATACACTTATGCCCTGGAATATTCAACTGGTAATGAAACATTAAGGAGTTAATATCGTATGCAACTAATAACTTTTGATTTCGAAATGACAAGGTTAAGACATCTGTGATTAATGAATTTACCCTTTAACAGTTCTTGTTCTTTCAACATAATGATATTACGATCTTAGATATGATTAATCTGACTAGAACAAAAATGACTTGTGATTAATTGTATTGCACCACATGTGATCGTAAGAATTGTAAAACTACATAAGGGGGGACTTTCCCATTATTCAGCACAGCTTTGTTACCTGACTCTTAGCACTGAATGGAAGTTATGTAGCAAAGGTTTGCCAGTTTGCATATGTAAGAAGAATAAAGAAATTTTGAATCACACAGCAATTGGTGTTTTCCTTTGTATCAAGGAGAGAAGAGTCTCGTGAAAATGAACATAACAATTGGAGCTGCAGAACAGGATTCCAACAAATACAGACATCTCCCAAGGTGGACTAAGTAAGCAATTACCTGGATGACAGTAGCTTGAGATGGACATTCCCACAAAGTAAGATTAACCTTGGTCTTTCTCACTGAACTAATATTCAGTCGACCCCTTGCCCCCTGAGGCCCTATACTGACAGAACCCAGAGACAGCTTATGTCCTTGAAACCAAACTAGTCCTTTGCTGGGTGGTTCAAGTCCCCTGATTGCCTGTGGTTAGAGTCCCTAGGTTTATTTGTTAAGATACCGAGTGGTTGGAGTCCCCAGGTTTATTCAGTAAGAAAGTGGAGGGTTCGACTCCCTCACCTGGAGGTTAGCGTGCCCAGGGTTTTGATATATTAAATCCAGAAGGTTTGAGTCCACCAGTGGCTGGGGTTCAATTCTCTAGGTCATTAGAATTTGAGGTTCAAGTCCTTGAAGACGTAATAATGAGTGGGAATTACTGGGGAAATATTATAAATTAATTGGCAACATGGAAAATTGATTGGAGAAAATCTAAGGGTTGATCTATTAATCTGAGTAGTTTTTGTATTTCAGAGTGTTTGTGTGCTCTGGTTGCTTGTCGAATGTAGGTGGCTGTTGTTGTTATCTTGGATTGAGGGTAGGAGTTGTTAAAGCCCGTTTGTCCTTGTGGAGTATTTATTAAATTGTTTTCTGGAAAAAGGGTAAAGGGTGGGAATTAGGCAAAGTTGGAGACATGACCACTTGTGCTGATCGAAAGAAGTAACCGAAAATTCAAAGTTGGATGGATAATGCACGTAGGAGAGGAATCAGTGAATGTGACAATGAGGGAAACCCAAAAATTGGGAGGTTTTGAAGTTGCAGTGCGAGGATCATGAAAGGGAAAGTGTTAAACAAGAAAGGCTGAAAAGAGAAAGATGAATCAGAAAACAGGGGTTAGAGCGGCAAGCTGAATTGATGAAAGAGAAAAAAATCGGAGGTACTTCCTGACATATCTGGTCTGACAATGATGTTCCAAAATAATGATATGGGGAGCAGGAGGAGGAGGATTGGCAGAATCGACTCAGTGCCCCACTAGAACCACCACCCCACCTTTTCAAACGCAACTCCTACCCCAGCCTCAACCTCAGCCTTAACTCCCTCCCCAAGATATTAAGACTCAACAGCCAGATTCATCCCCATTTCTGCCACCCTATTCCCCTCAGACCACTGCTGTGCTCAGACTCAGACCTCTACCGTGCCGACTCTGACCCCACCCAACTCACGCTGCAACAGTCCTCCCAATGAAGACCCTGCCCCAGAACCGTATACTAGTCCAATAGCTGGGAGAACTAGATTCAAAGAAGAAGGGAAAGAAACAGGCTGTTACTAGACCAGGGAGAAAGGAACAGGATCATTTTAAAGCCATAGGGGAAACCAGAAAATACCTCAAGTGACTTTCCCCAGTGACTCTGAGAGCAGTGAGGATTACAATAGTGCTGATTCACAGGAAGAAGAAGAGTGAGGGTGGATGACGGTTCCTCTAGCCTTCTGTTCACTGAAAGAGGATTACAAGAAAGGGCCTCTACAAAAAGTGTCACCGACAGTTCCCCAACTGCATGGTCCTTAATCCAATCCAGGGGACTGTGGTCAAAATACTATCCAGGTCAATACCCCTTGGAAATCACAGGAAATGTGTCTGATTGTGTCATGAGCCCTAACAGAAAAACCAATCCAAAGACTTTGTGGACTATATCATAGGCACCAAATGTATCAGACCATCCCTCAGGGTTTTTTTCAGTTTGTGCTTTATGGACCTTACTTTTAGTGAGTGTACCAGATGGAAAGACCACTTCAACCAACCAGCGCCCGAGGATTAGGCGGCTTTATCTGCAGCCACGGGCAACAAATTCAGATCATTAATCTGTGAATATTAACCAGTGAATATCACAACAGCCAGTAGATGTCACCAAAGTGTTAGAATGTAAGCAGGAGAGGATTGTTCAGATTTCTAAGATCTCTTTTGTTCCACATATCTTACCAATGCTGGAGATACTGCTTACGTTGCAGAGAACCCCTCAGCCCAGTTCAATGCTGTTTTGTACTAATGCATACCTGAGGCAATGGCAACTGCCATCCATACTAGTAAATGGATTTGATCAGATCATACACGCCCCCAGATGAGAAGGGCCTGAACATATTAATGGAACATCGCTAAGGAGTCCAAACTGACCCAACGTTAAATATGAAATGGTACAGCACGCCACACCAACCCAGGTCCAGAACTCAGCCCCTCCAGTGTTGGACCCCGAACTAGCAAGGCCATGTCAAATGGAGCCCCAATATTGTGTTCCTGGATAGGTTGATAATTACGGCAATGGCTTTATAACTCATCTGAATGGTCTTACTGCTCCCCAGCACAGAACACTGTACGCACCCATCCCCCCCCGCTCCATGGACCAAGTGCTCCCTTGTCAACGGGCGGACAACCCCACCCTGGTCAAGGATGTTTTAATTGCTGCAGTCGGGACCACTGGAAATGGGACTGCCCTCAGGGGAGACTCCAAGGCAGGAGGCAACTCTTTTCCACTAGCAACCCTTTTTGGCCTGACTACCCTTGTCCTATAATTTGCCCGTTTTGACTAGAGATCCGGAGAATGAACCAATTGTTGATTTAACTGTACAGGGTTAGGAAATCTCTTTATGATTGACACTGGGGCTACAGCATCTACAATAGATGCTTCATGTGTACAGCAACATAGGTTTAAGCTCTCCCTTGCCTCAGTCTTAGCAGGCTTACCAGACAGGAAAATGCCTACTCTTTAACAGAACTGTTGACAGTCCAATTTGGGCCCTCAAGCTTGCGTTATTCAATTTGCCCAGACTCTCAACTTGTTGTGCCTTCTTCAAATTGAAATTCTCTGTCTCAATGTGGGCATTAGCATAAAAAATGAGCGGATTACGTGACAGTTTTGGATTCACAGATCCCTACAATGATGGACAATTGATTTAGCTCCTTGAGACTTCACCCCTCCCTACAGATCCCTAGCCCCATATTACCCTGTGCTATGACCCCCACGGGTGCCTCCTTGGAATTGGCTGCTCCCTTATTTAGCATCGTGCTTATCTGTCACTTTTACAGAGTTTGTTGAAGGAAAGGAAGGATCAGTGTTTCTGGTGAAGGTGCCGCCCCACCTATGGCACCAAATTGGGTCTTGTGCCCCTTCACCTCATTCTGGCTGTAAATGCCGGTTGTAAGGCCAGATCCTTGGGATTTTTGGCACACCATTTGATCCAGCAATCAGACCCCAATGCGAAAGGTTTTTCACCGCAATTGACTGATGATCTCTTTATACGCTGTTGCAATCCTTTTATTGTGTCTGGGCCATTACGTCACCACCACCCTCTCCATAGCCTCTCTGAGGAGGCCTCTCCAGGTCTATGGTCTGCTTCCAAACGTGAAGTGGGATATACTCCTGTCAACCTTATAAAAATACAGGTCACCCTTGGAGCACCTTTACCCTCGATACCTCAATACTCCTGCAAACCTGAGGCAGTGGAAGGAATAACCTCTTTGATAGATCCAATCCTCGACAAGGCATATTAGTCGTTTGCCAATCACCTCCTATTCTGCCTGTCCCTAAACCTGGCCGCCAGGAATGGAGACTGGTCCAGAATCTCAGGCAGATAAATAAGGTAGTCCAACCTTTACATCTGATTGTCCCTAATCCTGCCACTATCCCTCGTTACATCCCTTCAGATGCAAGTCTCTTTACTCTTGTTGATTTGTAATACACATTCTTTGCTATTCCCTTAGATAAGGAGTCTCAGTATCTGCTTGTCTTTACTTTTAGGGGCCAGCAGTTATCTGGACTCATCTCCCTCAAGGTTTATTCACTCGCTTACCCTATTTTCCCAGGTCTTGCACTGCCAAATCCAAGACTTCCAACTCTTGGATGGCTCCACAGTTATCCAATATGTTGTCGATCTGCTTTTAGCAAGTCCATCAGAATCCACTAATATTGCAGATACTAACTGACTTTTGAACACTCTCCAGTCTTGCTGATATGTTGTGCCCACTGCAAAGGTTAAGGATACCAAGTACAGGTACAATTCCTAGGAATTCTACTCAGCGCCTCAGAGTGGATGCTCATCCTGAACGCATTTCACCTATCCTTATGACCTTCTTGCCCACTACCCCTCAACAAATAAGGGCCTTTTTCAGGTTGGTCAATTCTTGCCGACAATGGCTGCCTAATGTAACTTTACTCACTAAATTACTGACCCCTTTAGCTTCTTGTAAAGCCCCAAAAACCTTCACCCTCTCTGAAGAAGAAAGTCAGCCTTTACAGATTTAGAAGTGGTCCTTGCTACAGCCCCAGCTTTGGGAAGACCTTTATATGACAGGCCTCTAATGTTTCGGATGAACTTGCTATTGGAATCCTAACTCATGGTGATCACAAACAACCGATTGCCGACTACTCTACCCACCTAGACCCTGTAGCTCTGGGACTACCCCCTTGTCCTCAGATTCTTCCTGCAATTTACTCTTTAATCACTGTTGCTTCCAAATTACCCTCCATCAACCCCTTATAGTCTATAAATCACATGCCACTGTAATCCTCCTCACCTCCCACCAGACTGAACACCTGACCCAGGCATGTTTAAGCTGCTACGAAGTAACACTCTTTAACAATCCCCTCTTGACATTCTCCTTCTGCTCCACTATTAACGCAGCTACATTTTTCAGTGCCCCTCCAGATGAACCTCCCCTTGACTGTTTACTAAGGAACCAATTTCTAACCTCTCCTCGCCCAGACCTTATTGACATCCCATTTCCTTCTCTGGACCTTATCTTATTTGTTGACAGCAGCTTGTCTATATTTCCCTTGGTCATCCCCCCTCCCCCAACTACGCAATTAGCGATGCCACTTCCACATAGAATCAGCGGCGTTTGACTCCCCCCGCCCAACAACCCCCTCTTTTTGCCCTCGCCTGTCCTTGTATTCTAGCCTCAGGAAAGTTAGCGAATATTTACTCTGACTCTTGGTATGCCTTTGGCATCTCCCAAGTTCTGCCAAGTACGGTCTCAGCGTGGGTTTTAATGTCCTCAGGCACACCCATCCAGAATTCTTTGTACATCCAACATCTTCTCCAGGCGATCCTCCTCGCTAAAAAATTGGCTATTATCAAATATGCTGCTCATGCCTCCGATGACTCTGCAGTTACTCAGGACAACACTCAACTGATCAGGATGCCAAACACACCGCCACAGGTCAAACTTTTATTGTGCCCTCTGTGAGCAAACAGGCGATAAATCGCTTGTCTTCTTCGAACACGATGGGCATGCCAGATATTGTCACTGCTCAGCACTTGCAGGGGGCTACCTCTGAAAAGAACATTTGGAAGGTGCATGGATGTTTGCATTCTGCTTCAAAGGGTTACTCCAGTCAGCCAAGTGTTGCTGATTGGAGCAACCTGATGCTTTGTTGCCTTTGCTCATTGATTGTCTTCATTCTGATACCCACCTTGGCAAGGAAGGAATGAGTGTCATTATGCTCCGTACCCAGTGGCACTCCCAACTAGCAGAGACAGCCCAGTCTCGTATAGCATCATGTTTGACATGGTAGTAAAACAATGTTGGTCAAAGGATGAGCTGCTCGCCAGGAAGAACTCCCTTGCCGGGTGGACCATTTGAATGTATTCAGCTAGATTTTATTGAATTGCTGTGTGTACGTTGCTATAAGTATTGTCTTGTAATTGTTGATGTATTCAGTAGATCGACAGAGGATTTCCCAACAGCAAATTGCAAGGCCTTGACAGTAGTAAAGGTGTTACTAACTGATGTAATACCAATGTTTGGGGTGCCTCAACAAATTAGTTCAGATAATGGTCCCTACTTTGTAGGAAAGATCAATAAGGAACTGTGTGATGTGTTACATATCCAACAACAATCCCACTCTGCCTACCACCCCTAGGCAGCAGGAATAGTGGAAGGAGCTAACTCTTAAAGTTAAATTGACTAGAACATAGAACATTACAGCGCAGAACAGGCCCTTCGGCCTTCGATGTTGCGCCGACCAATTATGAAAAAAGTAATGACCCTCCAAACTAAACCATTCCCTTCTCTTCCATAAACTTATCAACTAACTTCTTAAACGCCACCAAACTTGGCGCATCTACAACTGCCGCAGGCAGGGCATTCCACTCCCTAACCACCCTCTGGGTAAAGAACCTACCTCTGATATCCGTCCTATAACTATCACCCCTTAATTTAAAGCTGTGTCCCCTCGTGCTAGCTTTTTCCATCCTAGGAAAAAGGCTATCACTGTCCACCCTATCTAAACCTCTAATCATCTTATATGTTTCGATCAGGTCCCCTCTTAGCCTCCTCCTTTCTAACGAAAACAACCTCAAATCCCTCAGCCTCTCCTCATAAGACCTGCCCTCCATACCAGGCAACATCCTGGTAAACCTCCTCTGTACCCTCTCCAATCCTCCACATCTTTCTTATAGTGTGGGGACCAGAACTGCACACAATACTCCAAGTGCGGCCGCACTAGAGTTTTGTACAGTTGCAACATGACGTTGCGGCTCGAAATTCAATCCCCCTACCAATAAAAGCTAAGACTCCATATGCCTTCTTAACAACCTTATCGACTTGATTGCTAACTTTCAGGGATCTATGCACACATACACCAAGATCCCTCTGTTCATCAACACTATTAAGAGTCCTACCATTAGTCCTATACTCTACACATTTGTTATTCCTGCCAAAGTGAATTACCTCACACTTTTCCACATTAAACTCCATTTGCCACCTCTCGGCCCAGCTCTGCAACTTGTCCAAGTCCCTCTGCAAACTATAACACCCCTCTTCACTATCTACCACTCCAACGACTTTAGTGTCATCTGCAAATTTACTAATCCATCCTTCAATACCCTCATCCAGATCATTTATAAAAATTACAAACAGCAGGGGCCCCAAAACAGACCCCTGAGGTACACCACTTGTCACCGAACTCCAAGATGAATATCTCCCATCAACCACCACCCTCTGTCTTCTATCTGCTAGCCAATTCCTAACCCAATTAGCTAAATCACCCTCTATCCCATACATCTGCATTTTCTGCAGAAGTCTTCCATGGGCCACCTTATCAAACGCCTTACTAAAGTCCATATATACCACATCAACCGCCTTACCCCATCCACCTCTTTGGTCACTTTTTCAAAAAACTCAATGAGGTTAGTAAGGCACGACCTACCCTTCACAAAACCATGCTGACTATCCCCAATCAATTCATTTCTCTCTAAATAACTATAAATCCTATCCCTAATAATTCTCTCCAATACTTTGCCCACAACAGAAGTAAGACTCACCGGCCTATAATTCCCCGGAAAGTCTCTCTTCCCCCTCTTGAACAATGGGACCACATTCGCTATCCTCCAGTCTTCCGGCACTATACCCGTAACCAACGACGACCTGAAGATCAGAGTCAGAGGCTCTGCAATCGCCTCTCTCGCCTCCCAGAGAATCCTAGGGTAAATCCCGTCCTGCCCAGGGGACTTATCTAACTTCAAACCCTCAAGAATATCTAGCACATCCTCCCTATCTACTTCAATACTTTCCAGTTTGCAACCATGTACCTCAGTGTTCTCCACAACTTCATTTACATCTCCCTGCGTGAATACCGAAGAGAAATATTTATTCAGTGCCTCTCCAATCTCTTCAGGCTCCACGCACAACTTCCCACTGCTGTCTATGACTAAGTTGATGTCCAAAGCCAGCCATAACTGGTTAAAGATTTTTACCCCTAGCTGTGTACCACACGAGAATAACTCTACTACTGCGCTTCCGGTGGCAGAGATAATTTAGGACCGACCCAGTAGAACACCCTGGGATGCAAATACAAGCCCGCCCATCCAGATAGATTTACCCGTTATGGGAGACGAAATGCAGCTAACATTGTTTTTAAAGTCTCTTCATTCACAGGGACAGTGTGCCTTTAGATCAATTCCAAGGACATCGCATTGAGATTCTGACCCACAGGATTACTTCCCTGGACCACTGATAGGAGACCTCGTGCTGATAAAGAACTGGGATTGACCCAAACTTGGGCCACGATGGAAAGGACAGTTCCAAATTCTCCTCCAGACTCCAACTGCAATCAACGTTCATGGACAACCTCGCTGAATACATCTGAGTGACTGTAAATTTTAGCAAAGCGTTTGATAAGGTTCCCCGTGGTAGGCTACTGCAGAAAGTGCAGATGCATGGGATTGAAGGTGATTTAGCAGTTTGGATTAGGAATTGGCTAGCTGATAGAAGACAGAGGGTGGTGGTTGATGGAAATATTCAACCTGGAGTGCAGTTACAAGTGGTGTACCTCAAGGATCTGTTTTAGGGCAACTGCTGTTTGTCATTTTTATAAATGACCTAGATGAGGGTGTAGAGGGTTGGATTAGTAAATTTGCTGACGATACCAAAGTGGGGGGGAGTTGTAGACAGCGAGGATGGATGTTACAGTTTGCAGAGGGACATAGATAGGTTGCAGAGCTGGGCCGTGAGGTGGCAAATGGAATTCAATATGGATAAGTGTGAGGTGATTCACTTTGGTAGGAATAACAGGCATATGAAATATAGGGCTAATAGAAGGACCCTTAATAGTGTTGTCGAGCAGAGGGATCTTGGGGTACAAGTACATAGCTCTTTGAATGTTGGCACCCAGGTTGATAAAGTTGTTAAGAAGGCGTACGGTGTGTTAGCTTTATTGGTAGAGGGATTGAATTTAGGAGCCGTGAGGTTATGTTACAACTGTACAAAACTCTGGTGCGGCCGCACTTGGAGTATTGCGTACAGTTCTGGTCGAAGCATTATAACAAAGATGTAGAAGCATTGGAAAGGGTGCAGAGGAGGTTTACCAGGATGTTGCCTGGTATGGTGGGAAGGCCTTATGAGGAAAGGCTGAGGGACCTGAGGTTATTTTCATTAGAGAGAAAAGAAGGTTACGCGGTGACCTAATTGAGGCGTATAAGATGATCAAGGGATTGGATAGTGAGAGCCTTTTTCCTCGGATGGTGATGACCAACACGAGGGGACATAACTTTAAATTAAGATGTGGTAGTTATAGGACGGATGTCAGAGGCAGGTTCTTTACACAGAGGGTGGTGAGAGCGTGGAATGCCCTGCCTGCAGCAGTTGTGGACTCGCCTACTTTGGGGGCATTCAAATGTTCGGTGGATAGGCATATGGATGATATTGGTATAGTTTAGGTTAGAGGGTCCACTGGCCGGCGCAACATCGAGGGCCGAAGGGCCTGTACTGCGCTGTAATGTTCTATGTTCTATGTTCTAAATGGTGGATACCAACATCTGCTAATAAATCATGAAGTTTATCTTCACCTTCTTCGCCCTTTTGACTATTTTTCTGGCACCAGGACAACCAGATCAATGGGGAGGAAGCCTGAAAGATAGACTGACTAATGGACAATTTCACTTTAATATATTTTTGTACAAGCCTCATGAGTATGCTGTAAAGCTTAATGTAAGCAGATGTTGGATCTGCTCTCACATACTACCACAGGCCAAAGATGGGATCCCCCTGTTCTCTATTCCTCTCAAAGCCTGGGAAATGATAGAATGGATTTTGTATCAAAACGGGACTGATCGTGGAAGAAAGAGGGCCCAGACCATGGGAGGAATTTGCTAATTGACATCAGCAGTGATGTCTCCACTATAAAGAAGGGGAAGAGAGGGTGCACTCTATCAACTTTTAAGAAACATTACTAGCCCAACATGTCAGACCCTCCAACACACTTTGTTGTAAACAATCAACAAAAGGGATCCATCTGTCTGATATTAAACAGAATCAAATCTGTTGGTTACTGCATTCAGCTGTCACCAACCTCAGTAGTATTATGGTAAAGCTAAGGCCTGAAGTCCAATGCCCTACAGCTAAATCATTTTAGCTACTATGGAGGCTCCATTCCAACTTGACCCTGTTCTATTAAATGACACAGTAACATATAATGGCACCTATTTTGTCTGTGGAGATAATGCCCATCCTTGGCCTCCCTGGGACTGGTCTGGATCTTGCTATCTGGAGTATGTCGTCTCCTACGTCCTGCATCTCCAACCCAAGATACATCTGCTAAGATCTAAACAGGCCATCACCGAGGTTCAATGGTTTTAATGATAGCATATCCTGCCTATGAGACAGCAAAGGCAGCTCAACAGCTGATCAATATAGCATCAGCTCTTGAGAAAATAGCTAATGATACTACAGATGGACCAGAGGATGTAAGCATCGCTATTTCCCATGTTTCAGCTGAAGACATAGCAACACGGACTGTGGCACTCCAAAATCAAATGGCTTTTGATTACTTGTTGGCGGCTATCGAAGGCATTTGCACCCTTATAGTCTCTAAGCACTGTATGTACATTCCAGACTCCTCCGACAATATCAGTGACTTAGCTGAGCATATTTAAAAGATAGCAGACAAAATTAGAACTGAGGCGCTGAACTTTAAGAACAACAATCCCCCTGGTTCTTTGGGGAATGGGGAGGAATGGTAATGCATTTGGGAATCATTATTCTGGTGGTTTTCTTATTACTGTTTTTTTGCGTCGTCGCTTGGCCTATAATAAAGACCAAACTCCTCTCTAAAGGTTAAAATTATCATGAAATGATAAAAGGAGGGAATGAGATATCAAGGGGTTAACATCGCATGCGACTAAGAACTTACGAGTTGATTTCAAAATGACAAGGTTAAGACATCTGTAATTAACAAATTTACCCATTAACAGTTCCCTTTTTATCAATGTAACAATATTACAATCTTAGTAGCCTGACTAGAGCAAAAGGTGTCTTGTGATTAGCTATATTGTATCAGACCGCATGTGACCATAAGGATTGTAAATGCTACATAAAGGGGAACTGTCCTATTTTTCAGCATGCCTTTGCTACCTGACTCCCAGCACCGAGTGGAAGTTACGTAGCAAAGGATTGGCAGCTTGCATACGTAAGAAGAATAAAGAACTTTTGAATCAGACAGTGGTTGGTGTTTGCCTTTGTATCAAGGACAGAAGAGTGTCACGATAATGAACATAACAGTTAGTAAAGAACCTTCCTGAGCACATTTTAGAAATTCCTCTCTATCCAGAAGCCAGCCCTAAGGGATTTCCAGTCTATGTGAGGGAAATTAAAGTCTCCCACATCAACAACCCTATTTTTTCTACACTTGTCCAGATTCTCCTTATGTATTCATTCCTCAACTTCCACTGGGCTATTGGGAGGCCTATGGCATACCCATAGTATAGTGACTGTGCCCTTCCTATTTCTGAGCTCTATCTACAGTGCCTCATACATGATCCCTCCAAACTGTCCACCCACTGTACTCCCTAAATATACTTAAATATACTTAATATAAATATACTTAATATACTTAAATATACTTAATATACTTAAAATATACTTAAATATAAATATACTTAATATACTCCCTAACCAGTATTCTACTCCCACATCTTTTCTAGCCCCTCCTCTGTCTCGCCTAAAACATTTATACTCCGGAATATTCAGCTAGTTAGTCCTGTCCTTTCAACCAAGTTTCTGTCATTGTGACCACATTGGTTGAAGGTTCTGTACGGTGAGAAGTCTTGTTCAAACCTATGCAAGAAGATGTGGCATATTGAGGTGCTAATTTGGTCCCCATGGTTGTTCCGTGTGTCTGAATGAAGAACTGATTGTTGAAGGTGAAGACATTGTGGTCCAGGAAGAAACGGATGGGTTGTAAAAGTGCATCTGGAAACTGGCAGTTGTTGGTATTGAGTACTGAGGCAGTTATAGCAATGCCATCATTGTGGGGGATGTTGGTGTAGAGAGCTGAGACATCCACTGTGACGAGGAGTGCTCCAGGTTCAACTACTCCACGTGTGCTAAGCTTTTGTAGGAAGTCCATAGTGTCAAAACAAAAGCTGGGGGTTCTTTGTGCAATGGGTTTCAGGATACCCTCGACATAGCCAGACAAATTCTCGTAAAGGGTCCCATTGCCAATATGATGGAATGGCCCGGTATGTTTGCCTTCTGTATCTTCAAGAGGCAGTAGAGATCTCCAATGAGAATATGAAGGGTGCTCTGAAGGTCCGAATCAAAGACGTTGATCAGAGTGTTGAATTGACGGGTGTGTTCTTGGTCAGATCTGTGGGTAACTGCCTTTGTGTTCCTCATTGTTCCGTTGTCAGTACGCTTCTTTGCAGTAATCCGTTCTGTTCAGTATGATGAAGGCCCCTCCTTCATCTTCTGGTTTGATGACAATGTTGCAGTTGGTTTTGAGAATGCAGATGGCGTCGCGTTGCGCTTGGGTGACATTCAGGGCTGTCTTTAAGTGTGGCAGATGAATCTGGTGTTGATGCACATCCTAATAGCATACATATCAAATCGAGTGCAGCAGCCTTCCAGAGGAGTTCAATTCGACTCTTTCCTCTTCAATTGCTGCACTGCAGATCTCTCTGTCAGCTGTTCTGGCTCATTGGCTGTCTCATTGTGTTCGTTGTTGACCTCTTTGGGTTTGTGGGAGAACTCCCACAGCCTCATTTGCCTGATGAATTCCTCTGTGTCTGCTGTGAGACTGATGGAATCCATTTTGGTGATGGGACAGAAATTGAGCCCTAGGTTGAGAACTTTGACTTCATTCTGGTTGAAGTGTGTAGGCCGACAAGTTGACAATGGACTGCAATGTGCCCAGGGAGACTTGGTTGCTGCTGGTGGTGATGCCGACTTTCTCAAGTTTCCTGTTTTTGTTGTGCATATAGAAAATTCCTTTGCTTCATCTGTTTGGCAGAGTTTCGCAGCTGGTCTGTGCCCTGAGCACAAGTTGAGAATAAAGATTCTACCTTGGTTTCCAGGATGTAGCATTTGCTGTAGAGCCGGTATATGAGGTGGTGACAAAAGGAGGCCCATAGGTTATTATTCAACAGCAGAACGGCCGGTAGTCACTGGACTGCCAAGGTCCCTGGCCACCTTGGATTGCGCCATCTGGGCCGTAAAGGTTAGTGAACCAGTAATAATGACGGAATATAATCCTTCACACCAAACACGTTGGTGGAAATGTTGAAAATGGGAAAGCTAAGGTCCATCTCAAACATGAGAACAGCTAAGTGGGAATCTGTCCTCCTACCTCCAAGCAAATCCAGGTTGCACAGTAGTTGGAATTGTTGGCTCATTGAGTCAGGGATCTGGGTTTGATTCTGGACTCAGCTCACTGTATCTGTAGAGTTTGCACGTTCTCCTCATGCCTGCTTAGGTTTCCTCTGGGTACTCTGGGTTCCTTGCACACTCCAAAGTCGGGTTGAATGACCATGCTAATTGACCCTTAGTGTCATGGAGCTGAGCAGGGTAACTACGTGTGGTTATGGGAATAGGACCTGGATGGGATTGTTGTCAATGCAAACTGGATAGGTCAAATGGTCTCCTTATGCACCGTTGGGATTCTGTGATTTTATGACAACTCCAGGCAGCTTATTCCAGATATTTATCACTCTCTTTGTAAAAGAACTTACCCCTCCAATCTCTTTTGAACTTCCCCCCTCTCACCTTAAGTGCATGCCCCCTATGGTACAAAAGTGGACATCACGGTAGCACAGTGGTTAGCACCTCACAGCGCCAGGCTTGGGTCACTGTCTGTGCAGAATCTGTATGCATGGGTTTCTTCCAGGTTCTCTGGTTTCCTCCCACATTCTAAAGATGTACAGGTTAGGTGGATTGGCCATGTTAAATTGTCCCTTAGTGCCCAAGATGTGAGGGTTAGATGGATTGGCCATGTTAAATTGTCCCTTAGTGCTCAAGATGTGAGAGTTAGGTGGATTGGCCATGATAAATTGTCCCTTAGTGCCCAAGATGTGAGGGTTAGGTGGATTGGCCATGCTAAATTGCCCATTAGTGTCCAGGATGTGAGGGTTAGGTGGATTGGCCATGCTAAATTGCCCATTAGGGTCCAGGATGTGAGGGTTAGGTGGATTGGCCATGCTAAGTTGCCCATTAGGGTCCAGGATGTGAGGGTTAGGTGGATTGGCCATGCTAAATTGCCCATTAGGGTCCAGGATGTGAGGGTTAAGTGGATTGGCCATGCTAAATTGCTCCTAAGTGTTCAAAGATATGCAAGTGAGGTAGGGTGGTAACGAGGGCGAAGGCTGGTTGGGATGCTCTTTCAGAGAGTCAGTAAAGAATCAATAGGAGGAATGGTCCCTTTCAATGTGGTGATTCTGTGCTATTACGGACAGATCCCAGCAGAGTGAAGTCAATTGCATTTCAGATGATTGCTATTTGTTGTGATGTTAAGGCTGCACATCCTGTGCTAGCTCATGATGGGATTGGGGGCTTAATGGCCCATGGGCAAAAACCCACCCAGGCAAGCAGGGGTAGACTGAACACATTGGGCACTGCTACCCCTCCATTGTGAAAGTCTCCTCCAGCTGAAGCAGCTCATACAGCAGGAATTGCTAGGCTTTAAACAATTGATTCCAACTCAAAGACCAGGCCTCACTCCCTAGTGCTCAGGCCTCACTCCAGCCCAATGTCCTGACCTCACTCAGGCCCAATGTCCAGATCTCACTCCAGCCCAATATCCAGATCTCACTCCAAACAATGGCCAGATCTCACTCCAGCCCAATGTCCAGATCTCACTCCAGACTATTGTCCAGATCTCACTTCAGACCAATGACCAGATCTCATTCCAGACCAATGACCAGATCTCACTCCAGCCCAATGACCAGATATCTCTCCAGCTCAATGTCCAGGCCTCACTCCAGACCAATGATCAGGCCTCTCTCCAGACCAATATCCAGTCCTCACTCCAGACCAATGACCAGGCCTCACTACAGACCAATATCCAGTCCTCACTCCAGACCAATGACCAGGCCTCACTCCCTAGTGCTCAGGCCTCACTCCAGACCAATGACCAGGCCTCACTACAGACCAATGATCAGGCCTCTCTCCAAACCAATGTCCAGACCTCACTCCAGATCAATGACCAATGATCAGGCCTCTCTCCAGACCAATATCCAGTCCTCACTCCAGACCAATGACCAGGCCTCACTCCCTAGTGCTCAGGCCTCACTCCAGACCAATGACCAGGCCTCACTACAGACCAACGTCCAGGCCTCACCCCAGATCAATGACCAGGCCTCACTCCCTAGTGCTCAGGCCTCACTCCAGACCAATGACCAGATCTCACTCCAGACCAATGACCAGGCCTCACTACAGCCCAATGTCCAGACCTCACTCCAGCCCAATGTCCAGGCCTCACTCCAGACCAATGTCCAGATCTCACTCCAGACCAATGACCAGGCCTCACTACAGCCCAATATCCAGGCCTCACTCCAGCCCAATGTCCAGACCTCACTCCAGACCAATGTCCAGATCTCACTCCAGACCAATGACCAAGTCTCACTACAGCCCAATATCCAGACCTCAGTCCAGACCAATGACCAGGCCTCACTCCAGCGCAATGAACAGACCTCACTCCCTAGTGCCCAGGCCTTACTACAGTCCTGTGACTCGGTCTCACTCCAGCCTAATGACCAGATTTCATTCCAGCCCAATATCCAGACTGCATTTCAGTCCAATGACCAGGCCTCACTCCAGCGCAATGACCAGGCCTCATTCCAGACCAATGACCAGGCTGCACTCAAGCCAAGTGACCAGACATACTTAATCCAATGACTAGGCCTTGCTCCATGCCAATGACCAGGCTCACTCCAGCCCAATAACCTAATCCTGCTCCAGCCCAATGTCCAGGCCTCACTACAGCTCATTGACTATGTCTCATTCAAGCCAAGTAATCAGGCCTCACCCAAACCATTGACCTGGCTCATTCCAACCCAATGTCAATGACTCAATCGCACTCCAGCCCAATGTCCAGACCACACTCCAGCCCAATGTCCAGACCACACTCCAGCCTAGTGACCAGGCCTTGCTCCAGCTCATTGACTATGCCTCACTCCAGCCCAGTAACCACGCCTCACTCCAGCCCAGTGACCAGGCCTCACTCCAGCTCATTGACTATGCCTCATTCAAGCCCAGTGATCAGTGATCATCCAAACCAATGACCTGGCCTCATTCCAACTCAAGGACTAGGCTTCACTCCAGTCCAGTGACCTGTTCTCACTCCAGTCCAGTGACTGGGCCTTGCCCCAGCCCAGTGACCAGAACTCACTCCAGCCCAGTGACGAGGCCTCATTCCAGTCCAGTGACCTATTCTCACTCCAACCCAGTGACGAGGCCTCACTCCAGTCCAGTGACTGGGCCTTGCCCCAGCCCAGTGACCAGAACTCACTCCAGCCCAGTAACAAGGCTCACTGCAATACATTGATCAGGCTTTACTCAAATACAGTGACCCAGGAATTCCTCCAGCCCAGTGACCAGGTGTCACTCTAGATCAGTGACCAGGCGTCACTCCAGCCCAATGACCATAGAACATAGAACATAGAACATTACAGCACAGAACAGGCCCTTTGGCCTTCGATGTTGCGCCGACCAATATAAAAAGCAATGACCCTCCAAACTAAACTATTCCCTTCTCTTCCATATACCTATCAACTAACCTCTTAAACGCCACCAAACTTGGCGCATCTACAACTGCAAGACCAAGCCTTGTTCCATTTCAATGACCAGGCTGTGAACCATTCTGGTGACCAGGCCTCACTCCAGCCAGTGACCTAGGCCTTGCCCCAGCCCAGTGACCAGGAATCACTTCAACCCATTGACCAGACTTCACTCCAGCCCATTGATCAGGCCTCACTCCAGTCCAGTGACCAGGCCTTGGTCCAGCCAAGTGAATGGGGCTCATTGCAGCACATTGACCCAGGCCTCACTCCAGCCCTCTAACCAGATTTCACTCCAGCCCATTAACAAGGCCTTGCTCCAGTCCAGTGACCAGGCCTTGCCCCAGCCTATTGATCAGGCCTCACTCCAGCCCAGTGCCAGGCCTAGGTAGTCCGGTGACCAGGGCCTCATTCCAGTCCAGTGACCTGTCACTCCAGTCAGAGACCAGGTCTCATTCCAGTCCCTTCACCCAGGCCTTAGTCTTGCTCTTTGAATTTGGCCTTGCTCCAGCTCAGTGATCAGGCTAACACCAGTCCAGTGACATGGTTTTTCTCCAACCCAGGCCTCACTCCAGCTCAGTAACCAGGTCTCACTCCAGCCCAGTGATCAGGCTTCACTCCAGCCCAGTGAACCAGGCCTCACTCCAGCCTGGTGGTCAGGCATTGTTCCAGCCCAGTGACCAGGCTTCACTCCAGCCCAGTGACCAGGCCTCATTACAGCCCAGTGATCAGGCCTCACTCCAGCCCAGTGATCAAGCTTCACTCCAGCCCAGTGATCAGGCCTCACTCCAGCCCAGTGATCAGGCCTCATTCCAGCCTAGTGATCAGGCCTTGTTCCAGCCAGTGATCAGGCTTCACTCCAGCCCAGTGACCAGGCCTTGATACAGCCCAGTGATCAGGCCTCACTCCAGCCCAGTGATCAATCTTCACTCCAGCCCAGTGATCAGGCCTCACTTCCAGCCCAGTGATCAGGCCTCGCTCCAGCCCAGTGATCAGGCTTCACTCCAGCCCAGTAATCAGGCTTCACTCCAGCCCAGTGATCAAGCCTCACTCCAGCTCAGTGCTCAGGCCTCACTCCAGCTCAGTGCTCAGGCCTCACTCCAGCCCAGTGATCAGGCCTCACTCCAACCCAGTGATCAAGCCTCACTCCAGCCCAGTGATCAGGCCTCGTTCCAGCTCAGTGATCAGGCCTCATTCCAGCCCAGTGATCAGACTTCAACCTAGCCCAGTGATCAGGCCTCACTCCAGCCCAGTGATCAAGCCACACTCCAGCCCAGTGATCAGGCCTCACTCCAGCCCAGTGATCAGCCTCACTCCAGCTCAGTGCTCAGGCCTCACTCCAGCCCAGTGCTCAGGCCTCACTCCAGCCCAGTGATGTTGTGTTTGTGTTGTTGCCTCACTCCAGCCCGTGATCAGGCCTCACTCCAGCCCAGTGATAAGGCCTCACTCTAGCCCAGTGATCAAGCCTCATTCCAGCCCAATGATCAGGCCTCGTTCCAGCCCAGTGATCAGGCTTCACTCCAGCCCAGTGATCAGGCTTCACTCCAGCCCAGTGATCAGGCCTCACTTTAGCCAGTGATCAAGCCTCATTCCAGCCCCGGATCAGGCCTCACTCCAGCCCAGTGATCAGGCTTCACTCCAGCCCATGATCAGGCCTCACTCTAGCCCATGATCAAGCTCATTCTAGCCCAGTGATCAGGCCTCGTTCCAGCCCAGTGATCAGGCTTCACTCCAGCCCAGTGATCAGGCTTCACTCCAGCCCAGTGATCAGGCCTCACTTTAGCCCAGTGATCAAGCCTCATTCCAGCCCAGTGATCAGGCTTCACTCCACCCAGTGATCAGGCCTCACTCTAGCCCAGTGATCAAGCCTCACTCTAGCCCAGTGATCAGGCCTCGTTCCAGCCCAGTGATCAGGCCTCACTCCAGCCCAGTGATCAGGCCTTGTTCCAGCAGTGATCAGGCTTCACTCCAGCCAGTGATCAGGCCTCACTCCAGCCCAGTGACCAAGTTTCACTCTGGTTCATTAATCAAACTACCCTCTGCCCAGTGACAGTCTAAGTATCTGTACAATCTGCTGGCTGGCTGAATCCAGATAGGTTTAAACCTTTTGCTGAGCCACTGAGATATCTGGAAGAACTCTTTCTGGTCAATTATGAAACCACAACATTGAACATTCCTATTGAACAACTTCCTATTGAACATCTTCCTTTGCCAATTGAGGCCCACACAGTCTGGTTTTGTATCTCCTGGTTCGGGGGATTCAAATCAAGATGCACTCCTCTAATGACAAAGGTAACCTCAAGGGTGCTGCCTCAAAGTAGAGTGCTTGGCTCCCATAGTCTTTTCTTCCCTCGTGAACATTTTGTTCCACTTCAGTCCTGGTTCTGGGCAATGTGGGCCAGGTCAGCATTTGTAGCTCATTCTTAATCTCTCTTGAGAATGTGGATGCTGATGCTGAGACTGCAAACACAATTTGACTCTGCTGATTCAGAGGCCCAGTCGAGAATCAGCCGCATTGCTGTGGGACTGGAATCACGTGTAGGCCAGATCGAGTAGGGACGGAAGATTTCTTTCTTCAAAGTGAACCAGATGACATCCTGATTGCTTTTTCTGCAGACCAGCTTTGAAAAGTGAATTCAGGTTGTGGCTTTGTAGCACTGCTGCCTCACAGTGCCAGGGACTCAGGTTCAATTCTGTGTCTGAGTGGGTGTCCTCTCAGTGTTCCGGTTCGGTTCCAAACTCCAAAAGAAATGCCAGTTAGGTACATTGGCCATGTTAAATTCTCCCTCAGTGTACCTAGCAGGTGCCGCAGTGTGGTGACTCGGCGATTTTCACAGTAATTTCATTGCAGTGTTAATATAAACATACTTGTGGCACTGACAAAGTAAACTTTAGAAAAGTTCCAACTGTGCCAGATGAGAGGGGGGGGGTGTTTTGTGGGGGGGGGCGGTGGCTACAATAGTACTGGTCAGGTTAGATAATCAGGAGATGTGAGGTCAAATCCCCAGCATTGGAATTAAACATTTATTTATTAGTGTCACAAATTGGCTTACATGCAATGAAGTTACTGTGAAAATACCTGATTCGCCGAACTCCAGCATCTGTTCATAGAACATAGAACAATACAGCACAGAACAGGCCCTTCGGCCTTCGATGTTGTGCCGACCAATATAAAAAGCAATGCCCCTCCAAACTAAACCATTCCCTTCTCTTCCATATTCTTATCAATTAACCTCTTAAACGCCACCAAACTTGGTGCATCTACAACAGCTGCAGGCAGGGCATTCCACTCCCTAATCACTCTTTGAGTAAAGAACCTACCTCTGATATCCGTCCTATAACTCATACCCCTTAATTTAAAGCTGTGTCCCCTCGTGCTAGCTTTAAAGTGCAGAGAAGATGAAATATAGAAGACAGAAGCAGGAGGAGGTCATGTGGCCATTCAAACTTCCTCCACCATTCCCGATCATCCAACTCAATTGTCTAATCCTGCTTTCTCCCCATAACCTTTGATCCCATTCGCCCAAATGCGATATCTAGCTACTTCTTGAATACATTCAATATTTTGGCATCAACTACTTCCTTTGGCAATGAATTCTACAGGCTCATCACTCTTTGGATGCAGAAACGTCTCCTCACCTCTGAACTAAATGGTCTACCAGTTGGAGTATTGTGCGCAGTTCTGGTTGCCTCACTATAGGAAGGATGTAGAGGCTATTGAAAGAGTGCAGAGGAGATTTACAAGGATGCTGCCTGGATTGGGAGGCAGGCCTTATGAAGATAGGTTGAAGGAGCTGGGACTCTTCTCCCTGGAGAGACGTAGGTTGAGAGGCGACCTGATAGAGGTTTGTAAAATGTTGAGAGGAATAGATAGGGTGGACTCTCAGAGACTATTTCCCCAAGCTGAAATGGTCACTACGAGAGGACACAGATTTAAGGTGCAGGGAATCAAATACAAAGGAGATGTCAGGGGTAGGTTTTTCACTCAGAGGGTGGTGAGTGAATGGAACCGACTGCCATCGGAGGTTGTTGAGGCAAACTCACTGGAGTCTTTTAAAAGACTTCTGGATGAGTATATGGAAAAGAATAGGGTAGGGGGTTATAGATAGGTCTGTGGATTGGTAGATGTGATCGGCGCAACTCGTGGGCCAAAGGGCCTGTTTGTGCTGTAGTGTTCTATGTTCTATGTTCTATGTACCCCAAATCCTCAACATGTGACACCCTGGTTCTGGTCTTCCCGATGTAAAGATGCCGGCGTTGGATTGGAGTGGTAAGAACTCAGTAAGAATTTAGCAACACCAATTATTAATCCAACCGATTTATTTGATAGTAAAAAAGCGAGCTTTCAACACTCCTGTGTCTTCATCAGGCAAGTGCAGTGTTCTGGTCTGCAATAGCACACATCAGCACAGACAGTCAGAGATTGCTGATTAGAATGCGAATCCTTACATCTAACCTGCTATTCAAGTGTTAAATTGGCTAACAATGTGTGTGAAGGGAATCCTGAGCATTGGTTAGAGAATTGTGTATTTTCTCCAGACAGCACAGTAAGTGAGGTTTTTTGCTAACCCAGGCAAGTTACGGGGGTTACAGATAGTGTGTCATGAAGCCAAGATCCCTGTTAAGACCGTCCTCATGTGTGCGGAGCTTGGCTATCAGTCTCTGTTCAGCGACTCTGCTTCCCCACCATTGGGAACATCCTCTCTGCATCCTACAGTGTCAAAATTTTGCACTGAGGGAGAATTTAGCATGGCCAGTATGCCTAACCCACACATCTTTCAGGCTATGGGAGGAAACTGGAGCAGCTGGAGGAGAGCCACGCAGACACAGGGAGAACGTGCAGACTCTGCACAGACAATTCCCCAAGCCGGAAATTGAACCCAGGTGCTTGGTGCTGTGAGGCAGCACTGCTAGCCACTGTGCCACCACGCTGCCCTACATGAATGAGTTGAAAAGAATCAGTTGTGTAGTGAGTTTTCGAGTGTCAGATTGCCATTAGATTCACGTCTGCACTCGACGCTTCACCAAAACCACCCGAGGATATGTGGAAATAAGTTCAATGATGACACAGCTTCCTTCCTGAGAGCACTCGCTGCTGAAGAAAACCACAAGTACACCTAGCTGAGTGAAGCACAGAAACAGTCCCAACCACTATTGCTGACTCCCTTCCTCATTGAAGTCTCTCATCAAAGCCTATTTCCCTTCTACATCAAATGTCCACCCAATTTCCCCTGAAAGGTATCAATATCAATCACTTCTATTTTTATTCATTTGTGAGGTACGGACATCACTGGCTGGCTAGATTTATTGCCCATCCCTAGTTGCCCTTGAGAAGTAGTGGTGACCTGCCATCTAGAGCTGTAATCCACGTGCTGTGGGTTAACCCACAAAGCCGTTCAGGAGACAATTCCAGGATTTTGACCCAGTGATTGCAAAGGAACGGCACTGTATTTCCAAGTCTGGCTGGTGAGTGACTTGGAGGAGAACTTGCTGGTACTGGTGTTCCCATTTATCCACTGCCCTTTTCTTCCAAGATGGAAGTAGTTGTGATTTTAGAAGGTGCTGTCTAAGGATATTTGGCAAATTGCTGCAGTTCGTCTTGTAGATCCTGCTGCCACTGAATGTTAATGGTGGAGAGATTGGATGTTTGTAAAAATGCTGCCAAACAAGTGGGACTGCGTTGATGGAATGGTGTCAAGCTTCTTGAACGTTGTTGGAGCTGCAGCTATCCAGGCAATTGGGGATCAGTCCATTATAAGGCCTTATAGATGGTAGATAGGCTCTGGGGAGTCAGGAGATGAGTTACTCGCCACAGGATTCCAAGCTTCTGACCTGCTCTTAGAACATAGAACATTACAGCACAGAACAGGCCCTTCGGCCATCGATGTTGCACCGACCAATATAAAAAGCAATGCCCCTCCAAACTAAACCATTCCCTTCTCTTCCATATACTTATCAACTAACCTCTTAAACACCACCAAACGTGGCGCATCTACAACTGCTGCAGGCAGGGCATTCCACTCCCGAACCACCCTTTGGGTAAAGAGTAGCCAATGTGTTTATGTGGTGAGTCCAATTGAGTTTCTGGTCAATGCTAACCCCAAGGATGTTGACAGTGGAGGATTCAGTGATAGTAACATCATTGAATGTCAAGGCTTGTGGTTAGAATGTTTATTATCGGTGATGGTCATTGCTTGGCGGTTGTGTGTCTGTATATATTTATTTGTTACAGTTAATGTTCAACTGGACAATACACAGAAGCTCTTTGAGTCTCACTGAGCATGCAAAATACAAAATCCCCACTCATTGTCCACTACATATCCTCATCTTCCCTACAGCATAGCCCAAACCCCACACAGCATGGCCCCCACTCCCCACAGCATCCCCCCACAGCATAACCCCCATCCCCCAATAACATGGCCTCCACCTTCACAACATAGCTCCCTCACAGCATAGCCCCACCCCACTACATGCAGCTTCACCCCACCTTCCCTACAGCATAGCCCCCACCCCACCCTCACAGTAGCCCCCGAGCATAGCCCTCACCTCTCCCACACACAGCATAGTTCCATCGCACCCCACACACAGCATTGCCCCCACTCCACCACAGTATAGCCCTCATCCCACCCCTCACAGTATAGCCCCCACAGCATAGCTTTCATCCCACCCCTCACAGTATAGCCCCCACAGCATAGCCCTCACCTCCCCCACATATAGCATAGCCCCCACTCCTCCCACAGTATAGCCCCCATCCCCCACCGCATAGGCCCCCACCCTCCCCCACAGTATAGCCCCCACAGCATAGCCCTCACCTCTCCCACATACAGCATAGCCCCCACTCCTCCCCATATAGCCCCCATACCCCACACAGCATAGCCCCCACTGCATATCCCTACCCCACCTCATACACAGCATGGCTCCCACTCCTCCCACATTATAGGCCCCCCCCCCCCCCCCCCCCCCCCCCCCCCCCCCACCCCCCCCACTGCATAGCCCCACCCCACCTCTACACAGCATGGCCCCACTCCTCCCACAGTATAGCCCCCCCCCCCCACAGCATGGCCCCCATCCTCCCACATATAGTCCCCCCCGCCACTGCATAGCCCCCACCCCACCTCTACACAGCATGGCCCCACTCCTCCCACAGTATATCCCCCACCAAGCATAGCCCCCCTCTCCCACAGTATAGCCCCCCCCCACTGCATAGCCCCCACCCCACCTCATACACAGCATGGCTCCCACTCCTCCCACAGTATAGCCCCACCCACAGCATAGCCCCCACCTCATCACACACAGCATAGCCTCCACCCCTCCTCATACAAAATAGACCCATTCCTCCACCGTGGTCTTATTCAAAATATTAGCCATGAGATCTTGTACTTGAAACATAGGACATAGAACACAGAGCATTACAGCGCAGTACAGGCCCTTCGGCCTTTGATGTTGCGCCGACCAATGGAACCAATTTTATGACCTTCTATCCTAAACTATTCCAATGCTATCCATATGCCTATCCACTGCCCATTTGAACACCCTTAAAGTGTTCCACAACTGCTGCAGGCAGGGCATTCCACGCCCTTACTACCCTCTGAGTAAAGAACTCACCTCTAGCATTTGTCCTATAACTACCACCCCTTAATTTAAAGCTATGTCCCCTTGTGTTATCCATCTCCATCCGAGGAAAAAGGCTCTCACTATCTACCCTATCTAACCCTCTGATCATCTTATATATCTCAATTAAGTCACCTCTTAGCCTTCTTCTCTCTAATGAAAATAACTTCAAGTCCCTCAGCCTTTCCTCATAAGACCTATCCATCATACCAGGCAACATCCTGGTAAACCTCCTCTGCACCCTTTCCAATGTCTCCACATCTTTCTTATAATGTGGTGACAAATACTGTATGCAATACTCCAAGTGCAGCCGCACCAGAGTTTTGTACAGTTGCAACATAACATCTCAACTCCGAAATTCAATCCCTCTACCAATAAATGCTAACACGTACGCCTTCTTAACAACCTTATCAACTTGAGTATCAACTTTCAGAGATCTATGCACTTGTACACCGAGATCTCTCTGCTCATCTACACTACTGAGTCCTACCATTAGCCCTATATTCTGCACACATATTACTCTTACCAAAGTGAATCACCTCACACTTTTCCACATTAAACTCCATTTGCCACTTCTCGGACCAACTCTGCAACTTATCTATGTCCCTCTGCAAACTGTAACGTCCATCCTCACTGTCTACAACTCCTCCAACTTGGGTGTCATCAGCAAATTCACTAACCCCTTCCTCTACACCCTCATCCAGGTTATTTATAAAAACAACAAACAACAGTGGCCCCAAAACAGATCCCTGAGGTACATCACTAGTAACTAAACTCCAGGCTGAATATATCCCATCAACCACCACCCTCTGTCTTCTATCAGCTAACCAATTGCTAATCCAAATTGCTAGATCTCCCTCAATCCCGTGCATCTGCATTTTCTGCAATAGTCTTCCACAGGGAACCTTATCAAACACCTTGTTAAAATCCACATCAACTGCCTTACCCTTATCCACCTCTTTAGTCACCTTTCCAAAAAACTCAGTAAGGTTTATGAGGCACGACCTTCCCTTCACAAATCCATGCTGACTATCCCAAATCAATTCATTTCTTTCTAAATGATTATAAATCCTATCCCTTATAATTCTTTCCAAAACTTTCCCCACTACAGATGTAAGGCTCACTGGTCTATAATTTGCAGGATGGTCTCTGCTCCCCTTCTTAAACAAGGGGACAACATTTGCCATCCTCCAGTCTTCCGGCACTACACCTGTAGCCAATGGCGACATGAAGATCAAAGCCAAAGGTTCTGCAATCTGCTCTCTAGCCTTCCAGAGTTACCTGAGATAAATCCCATCTGGCCCAGGGGATTTATCTATTTTCATACTCTCATAGAAATTAGAACTGGATGGTAGAGTGGCACAGTGGTTAGCACTACTTCCTCACAGCAACAGAGACCTGTGATCGATTCCTGGCTTGGGTCTCTGTCTGTGTGGAGTCTGCACATACTCTCTGTGTGTCCTTGGGTTTCCTCCTGGTGCTCCGGTTTCCTTCCACAAACCAAGATATGAAGGTTAAGTGGATTGGCCATGCTAAATTGCCCCTTACTGCCAAAGGTGTGTAGGTTACATTGATTGGCCATGCTAACTTGTTCCATACTGTCCAAAGATGTGCAAGTTAGGGGGATTGGCCATGCTAAATTGCCCCTTGGTGTCCAAAGATGTGTAGGTTGGAGGGATTAGCAAGGTAAATTACATAGAACATAGAACACTACAGCACACGAGTTGTGCCGAACTCATCTATACCTACCAAGCCACAGACCTATCTATAACCCCCAATCCCATTAGATTTCATGTACTCATCCAGAAGTCTTTTAAAAGACCCCAGCAAGTTTGCCTCTACCACCACTGATGGCAGCCGATTCCATTCACTCACCATCCTCTGAGTGAAAAAATTATCTCTAACATCTCCTCTGTATTTGCTTCCCTGCAGCTTAAATCTGTGTCCTTTCGTAGCGATCATTTCAGCTCGGGGAAATAGCCTCTGAGAGTCCACCCTATCTATTCCTCTCAACATTTTATAAACCTCTATCAGGTAGCCTCTCAACCTACGTCTCTCCAGTGAGAAGAGTCCCAGCTCCCTCAACCTATCTTCATAAGGCCTGCCTCCCAATCCAGGCAACATCCTTGTAAATCTCCTCTGCACTCTTTCAATAGCTTCCACATCCTTCCTATAGTGAGGCGACCAGAACTGCGCACAGTACTCCAAGTGGGGTCTGACAAGGTTCTTATAAATTACGGGATAGGGCCTGGGTGGAATTGTTGTCAGTGCAGACTCGATGGGCTGAATGGCCTCCTTCCGTACTGTGGCAATTCTATGATCCTAGAAGTAGAAGAAGGTCATTTAGCCCTACGAGCGTGTCCGCTATTCATTGTGATCATGGCTGATCATCAAATTCAATATCCTGATTCCTATAGGAATTCCTATATATTTCTATAGGACGGATGTTAGAGGTACGTTCTTTACCCAGAGGGTGGTAAAGGTATGGAATGCCCTGCCTGCTGCAGTTGTAGATGCGCCAAGTTTGGGGGCGTTTAAGAGGTCAGTGGATAGGTTTATGGATGAAAAAGGAATGGTTTAGGTTAGAGGGTCACTGCTTTTTCTTGATTGGTCGGTGCAACATCGAGGGCTGAAGGGCCTGTTATGCGCTGTAACGTTTTATGTTTTTATCCCCACCTCCTCCCAATATCTCTTTATCACTTTAGCCCCAGGAGCTATATTTAATTTCTTCTTGAAATCAGACAACGTTTTGGGCTCAACAGCTGAAGAAGGATGTCAATCAGATCAGTTAACTAGCAAAAAGACAACCGACTCTGTGCAGGATGATTCTGGAACAAGGTAATTTATTTAAGCTTGCAAGCAGAGCAGAAGCACTCAGGTATTTCTCCAGATACATGGGTTTGTCAGCTACATTTATACATTTACAAAAGTCACATACTCATCCTCCCCTTTGTTTATGGAAATAGTCCCCTTTTGTTCCAACCACTGCTCAGGCTAATCCTGTGCTTCTCAGCATTTTGATAAATGTAGTATGGACATGCTGTGTTTGGCTGAAGTCATTAGGTTACATTTTAGCTCATTTGAAGTAATTTTTCAGCCTTTTAGCTAAGATTGGGGGAGCTATGCTTACTGCAATCAGCTTGGATCATGTAGGTTAAGCCCAAGACAGGAATAAATACAAAAAGAAATTCTGTTTTTGTGGCTACATTACTGCTACATTGTTCTTCTTTTTGGCATCTTTTACTGATTATAGAGAGAATTGTCATATCAGACTACTGGTCTCTCCCCCAATGCAATTATATCTCCTCACACAATTGGAATTCATGTCTCTCCCTTAATCCTAAAGCCTTTTATGCACTCTAACAAGTACTTCCTGTGTCAGTGAATTCTACTCATTCACCACTCTCTGGATGAAAAATATTCTCCTCACCTCAGTTATAGATGATTACTTGGCCCCTCCCTCAGTGACTGGATCCTGAACTTCCTAACAATCAGTAAGAAAGGCAACTACATCTCCTTCATCTCAATATCAGTGCCCCAAAAAGCTGTGTTCTCAGCACCCTACAGGACTCCTATGACTGAGCCGCCAAATTCCCCTCCAATTTGATTGTCAACGTCACCATTGCGAGTCGGATTTCAAACAATAATGAGACAGAGTACGGGGATGAGATAGAGAATCAAATGAACTGGTGTGGTGACAGTAATCTCTCTGTCAATGCCAACAAAATGAAGGAGATTGTCATCAACTTCAGGAAGCATAGAGGAGAAGATATACTTGTTTTCATCAACAGGGATGAAATAGAAAGAGTATAGAGCTTCAAGTTTTTAGGTGTCTAGACAACAGCAGCCTGTCCTGGCCTCCCTGTGTTGGCACTATAGTTAAGAAAGCCCACCAACACCTCTACTTTCTCAGAAAACTAAGAGAATTTGGTGCGTCCATTACGATTCACAACAACTTTTACAGATGCACCATATAAAGCATCTTTTCAGGTTATATCACAGCTTGGTATAGATGATGCTCTGCACAAGACAGCAAGGAACTACAAAAGGTCATGAATGTAGCCCAGTCCATCCCACAAATCAGCCTTCCATCCATTGACTCTGTTTACAATTCCTGCTGCCTCAGCAAAGCAGCCAGCATAATTAAGGACCCCATGTGCCTCGGACATTCTCTCTTCCACCTTCTATCAAGAAAAAGATGCAAAAGTCTGAGGCATGTCCTAAGCGAGCCAAGAACAGCTTCTTTCCTGCTGCTGTCAGACTTTTGAATGGACCTATATCATAATAAGTTGATCTCTCTTTACACCCATCTATGACTGTAACACTACATTCTGCACTCTCTCGTTTCCTTCTTATGAACAGTATGCTTTGCCTGTATAGCACGCAAGAAACAATACTGTTCACTGTATGTTAATTCAGTCACAATAATAAATCAAATCAAATTAAATCTTATCTTCATTCATTTTGATTATGGTTGATCATTGAATTCAAAATCCTGATCTGCCCTCCCACCCCTCCATATCCCTTAATCCCTTTAACCCCTAGAGCTATATCTAATTTCTTCTTAAAATGACACATGGTTTTGGCCTGGTCGGTGTAGGCTCGAGGGACTGAATGGCCTTCTTCTGCACTGTAAGGGTTCTTCTATGATGCTTGTTGCCCCCACCCTTACCACCAGCCTGGCCCTTCAGTTACGATCTACATTGCTGCTGCAGTCAAGTTCTCAGTTCAGTTGGGAGAGATGCGTAACAGGGTGACCTGTCTGACTACTGTTAACCTACTTGTTGGAAGTAAAAGAGCTGTTGTCAATGGCTACAATGGACCTCAAACATCCAATTGCAGAACCTATGTAATTTTTATCCCGGTGAGGTGGTGAGTGGCAGTGGGGGACGACGACAGTGAAACTTTCAGTTTCCACGCCATTGCAGAGTGCTCATGGTTGCTCTCCTAATTCCTGTAAACCTTATGCTGCCCAAGATGAGACTGTGACAACCAGACTGAAACCACAAACAGAAATACATCCAGTATCACAGCATCCTCTCATCTACTTCAGAAGAAAAATCAGCTGGGATTCACATGAAAAACAATGTTATGAAAATAACTGCCTAACATATGAAACCCAGTGCAAAGAACATTAATATTTATCACAAGCTAAACATCTCAATGTTCCTTACAGCCAATGCAATGTATTCGTAGTGGGTTCTGTGCTGTAATATCAAATAAAATGGCAACAAATATCATGCAACAAGGTGTCACTAACAGCAATGCTTTGTAATTGGCTGTGTAATCTCCCTTTTCTTAAGTGTATTAAGGGGGTAAATGTTGGTCAGCACACTGGGGATTATTCCTCAACTGACCTTCAAGGTAGGTAGCACGACTGCCTCACAGCTCCAGGGACCCAGGTTCAATTCCCAGTTTGGGTATCTGTCTGTGTGGAGTTTACACATTCTCCCTGTGTCTACATGGGTTTCCTCAACGTGCTCCAGTTTCCTCCTACATTCGGAAAGACATGCTGGTTAGGTGCATTGGCCATGCTAAACTCTCCAAGTGTAGCTGAACAGGCACCAGAGCGTGGCGACTAGAGGATTTTCACAGAACTTCATTACAGTGTTAACGTAAGCCTACTTGTGACAATAATAAGTAAATTTTAAAAAGAAGTGTTTTCTTCTATTCATTCATTAAAATTTATTTATTAGTCACAAGCATTGCTTACATTCAAAGTAGTGCTTACAGTCCAAAGATGTGCAGGTTAAGTTGATTGGCCATGACAAATTGTCCTTTGTGTCCCAGAATGTATAGGTTAGAGGGATTAGTGGAGTAACTATGGGGGTTATGGGGATAGGGCCTGGGAAAGATGGTTGTCATTGCAGACTCAATGGGCTGAATGGCCTCTTCCTGCACTGTGATTCCATTAACTCTGCAGTGAAGTTGCTGTGAAATCCTCCTACTCACCACACTCTAGAGCCTACCCAGATCAATGCACCTGACCGACATATCTTTCGGATTGTGGAAGGAAACCAGAGCACTTGGAGAAAACCCACTCAGACAGCATGCAAACTCCACACAGACAGTGACCCGAGCTAGGAATCGAATCCAGGTCCCGGGCACTGTGAGGCAGCAATGCTAACTCCTGTGTCATCATGAAACCCCATGGGACAATCATGGGACATGGGCATCACTGGCTAGCCAGCATTTATTGCCCACCCCTAGCCAAAGGGCAGCTGAGAGTCAACCACGTTGTCATGTCTGGAGTCACATGTAGCCAGAGCAGGTAAGGATGACAGATTTCTTTTTGCTTATTGAATTCAAATTCCGCCATCTGCTGTGGCAGGATTCAAATTCGCATCCCCACCATTTTTGGGTTAATAGTCTACTGATAATCCCGTCAGACCATTGCCTTCCCACATCCTCGAGGATCCATCCATCTTCGGCATAGTAGTTAGCACTGCTGCTTCACAGCGCCAGGGGCCCGGGTTCAATTCCTGGCTTGGATCCTGTTTGTGTGAAGTCTGCAAGTTCTCCCCATGTCTGCATTGGTATCCTCCGGGTGCTCCAATTTCCTCCCACAGTCTAAAGATGTGCAGGTTAGGTGCATTGGTCGTTCTAAATTCTGCCTCAGTATACCCGAACAGGCACCAGAATGTGGCAAATAGGGGATTTTCACAGTAACTTCATTGCAGTATTAATGTAAGTCTCCTTAGACTAATTCATAAATAATCCGATGCCACAGACACCACCCACAATAGTGCATTACTTGTTCAGTGTTGTACTGGAGTCTCAGCTCTGAACTTGTGTACTGGAGTAGGAGCCAATCATCAAATTTGTGACATGTAAGAGGCACGAGGCCAACTCACTGAACCACAGCGAATACAGCACTACATCCACCATCTTAAACATTCACTCCCACCACCACTGATGCACAGTAGCAGCAATGTAAAGCAACTACAAGATGCACTGCAGCAATTCACCAAATCTCCTTCAACAACACCTTCCAAATCTGTTTCCTCTACCGTGTAAATAGACAAGATTGGCAGGCACATGGGAAAAATCCTGTGCCTGCAAGTTCCCCTCAAAACCTGCTCACAACCCTGAATTGGAGACATATACCAGCTTTACCTTCATTGTTGCTGAATCAAAAGCCTGGAACTCCCTTCTTAACAGCACTGTGGGTGTACCTACACCACATGGACTGCAGCTGTTCAAGAATGAGACACACACACACTAGTTTTTCAAGGGGCAATTAGATATGAGCAACAAAAGTTGACCTTGTGAGCAATACCCACATAGGATAAATATCCCATAAATAGATCATGTCTATTGATATTTGACATAGATCTGCACTGAATCTTTGACGAAACATTTTTCCCAAGCCCATCCCAGTAACCTCACATATTTACCCCCTTAATTCCCCTAACCTACACATCTTTGGACACTAAAGGGCAATTTAGCATGATCAATCCACCTACCTATGCATCTTTGGACACTAAGGGGAAATTGAGCATAGCCAATCTACCTAACCTGCATATCTTTGGAGACTAAGGAGCAACTTAGCATAACCAATCTACCTAAACCTGCACCTCTTGGGACACTAGGGGTAACTTAGCATGGCCAATCCACTTAACCTACACATCTCTGGAGTTTGGAGGAAGCCGGACTGCCTGGAAGAAGACCATGCAGACACATGGAGAATGTGCAGACTCCTCACAGAAAGGGACCTGAGGCTGGAATTGAACCCAGGTACCTGGCAATGTGAGGCAGCAGTGCTAACTACTGTGCAATCATGTTGTCCTAATGCAGCCTTTTTCTGAGTCATTTATAGAATGAGGTATACCTCAGTGAGTCTGTCGTAAATACTTGTCGAGAACAAAAACTGAACCACTACCACTGCCCCTTCCAGAGCTGGCAGCAGTGACTCATTGCGAGATCTGTGAGGAGGGCGGTAGTGGAAAATGACTCATTTCAGGACTCCTACTGTTCACAACTGCCAGACTGTAACAGCAGGCTCTGGTATATATAGTAACATGTGATAACATTTCATATGCTGCATAAATTGAAAGCAAATACGGCTATACATTCTCTTTCTCTATTGCCTTCCCTCTATCTCTTTGCAAATTACCCCCTCCCTTCAAGGTACTTCTTTATCAGAGTATGATGGCTCAGTGGTTAGCACTGCTGCCTCTCAGTGCCAGGGAACTGGGTTGGATTTCACTGGAAGCCAATGACTAGTGGTGTACCACAGGGATCTGTGCTGACCACCCTATTGTTCATCATTTATATAAATGATATAGATGACTATGTGGGGAGTAGAATCAGTAAGTTTTCCAATGACACAAAGATTGGCTGAGTGGTTAAAATGAGATTGAATGTTTTGGATTACAAGATAATGTAGATAAAGTGGTCAAATGAACAAATAAGAGGCAGATAAAATTTAATTCTGAAAAGTGTGAGAAAATACACTTTGGAAGAAGTAATTTGACAAGACAGTACTCAACAAAAGGCGGGACACTGGGAAGTTCTGAAGAAAAAAGGGAACTTGGGGCAGCACGGTGGGTCAGTGATTAGGACTGTTGCCTTACGGCGACAGGTCCTGGATCCAATCCCTGGCTTGGGTCACTGTCTGTGTGGAATCTGCACGTTCTCCCTGTGTCCACGTCGGTTTCCTCTAGGTGCTTCAGTTTCATCTCTTAGTTCAAAGGTATGCGGCTTAAGTGAATTGGCCATGCTAAATTGCAGTTAATTGTCAGGGGAACTAGCCTGGGTGAATGCATGGGATTTATGGGGATGGAACATGGGTGGGATGGTGGCTGGTGCAAACTCAATAGGCTGAATGGCGTCCTTCTGCACTATATAATTCTATGATTCTATGGCATGTTTGTCCACAGATCTCTGAAGGTGCAAGGGCATTTTAATCAAGTGGAAAAAAAGGCATATGGGCATTTGCCTTTCTCAATCAAGGCATAGATTACAAAAGCAGGGAAGTGATGTTGGACTTGTATAGAACTTTGATGAGGCCGTAGCTGGAATATTGTGTGAAGTTCTGGTCATCACAATAAAGGAAGGGTGCGATTGAAGTGGAGAGGCCGTAGAGGAGGTTCACAAGGAAGCTGCCTGGGATGGAATATTTAAGTTCTGGAGAGAGGTTGAATAGGCTTGGGTTGTTTGCGGTGGAGCAGAGAAAACTGAGGGGCAATCTGATTGAGGTATTCAAGATAAAGAGAGACATGGACAGAGTGGATAAGGAGCAGCTGTTCCCCTTAGTTGAAGGGTCAGTTACGAGAGTACATGGATTCAAGGTAAGGGGCAGAAGACTCAGGAGAGATGTGAGGAAAACATTTTTTTGCCCAGAGGATGGTGACAGTTTGGAATGCGCTGGCTGGGAGTGTAGTGGAGGCAGGTTGCCTCAGATCCTTTAAAAAGTATTTGGATGAGCACTTGGCACATCATAATATCGGGCCAAGTGATGGCAAGTGCGATTAGGTGGGAGTTCAGGTACTAATAATTTGCTGGTGTTTCAAATTGGCAGTCAGTAACGAGTGAGGTGCCACAGGGATCGGTAATGAGTGAGGTGCCACAGGGATCGGTAATGAGCGAGGTGCCACAGGGATCGGTAATGAATGAGGTGCCACAGGGATCGGTAATGAATGAGGTGCCACAGGGATCGGTGCTAGGCTCCAGCTATTCACAATGATTTGGATGGGGGAACAAAATGTAACATCTCAAAAGTTTGCAGATGATACCAAGTTGGTTGGGAGGGTGAACTATGACCAGGATGCTGAGATTCTTCAGCATGATCTGGGCAGTTTGGTGAGTGGGCAAATCAATGGCAAACGTAGTATAATTTCGGTCAATGTGAGTTTGTTCACTTTGGAAGCAAAAACAAGAAATCAGATTACTATCTGAATGGCTGTAAATTGGGAGAGGGGAATATGCAGCTGGATTTGGTGTCCTTGTATAACAGTCACTGAAGGTAAGCATGCAGGTGCAGCAGGAGATAAAGAAGGCAAATGGCATATTTACCTTTATTGCGAAAGGTTTCAAGTACAGGAAGAAGTCTGACAACATCAGGTTTAAATCCAATCGATTTAAACCTAGTATTGTCAGACTTACTGTATTTACTCCAGTCCAATGCCGGCATCTCTACTTCAAGTACAGGAGCAGGAACGTGTTGTTGAAATTACTCAAGGCTTTGGTGAGGCCACACCTGGAATACTGTGTGCAGTTTTCATCTCCTTTTCTGAGGAAGGATGTTCTTGCTCTTGAGGGAGCGCAGCGAAGGTTTACCAGGTTGATTCCTGCGTTAGCAAGACTGGTGTATGAGGAGAGATTGACTAAGTTAGGATTGTTTTCGCTGGAATTTAGACGAATGAAGTGGGGGTGGGGGGTCTCATAGAGACTTATAAAATTCTAACAGGACTAGACAGGGTAGATGCAGGTAGGAAGTTTCCAATGGTGAGGGAGTCCAGAAACAGGGGTCACCGTCTGAGGATTCAAGGTAGACCATTTAGGATAGAGGTGAGGAAGACACTTCTTCACCCAAAGAGTGGTGAGCCTATAGAATTCATTACCACAGGAAATAGTTGAAGCCAAACCATTGAATGTATTCAAGAAGTGGCTGGATATCAGATTTGGGGCAAATGGGATCAAAAATTATGGGGGGAAAGTATGAGGATCAGTAAATTTGCAGATGATACTAAAGTTGGTGGTGTGGTAGATAGTGAAGAGGGGTGTTTTAGTTTACAGAGTGACTTGGACAAGTTGCAGAGCTGGGGCGAGAGGTGGCAAATGGAGTTTAATGTGGAAAAGTGTGAGGTAATGCACTTTGGCAGGAACAATAAATGTGTAGAGTATAGGGCTAATGGTAGGGCTCTTAATAGTGTTGAGGAACAGAAGGATCTTGGTGTATGTGTCAATAGATCCTGAAAGTAGGCAGTCAAGTGGATAAAGTTGTTAAGAAGGCTTATGGAGTCTTAGCTTTTATTGGTAGGGGGATTGAATTTAGGAGCCGCAGCATCATGTTGCAGCTGTACAAAACTATAGTGCGGCCGCACTTGGAGTATTGTGTGCAGTTCTGGTCGCCACATTATAAGGAAGATGTGGAGGCATTGGAGAGGGTACAGAGGAGGTTTACCAGGATGTTGCCTGGTATGGAGGGCAGGTCCTATGAAGAGAGGTTGAAGGATTTGAGGTTGTTTTCGTTAGAAAGGAGGCGGCTAAGGGGGGATCTTATTGAAACATATAGATGATTAGAGGTTTGGATAGGGTGGACAGTGATAGCCTTTTTCCTAGGATGGAAAAAGCTAGCACGAGGGGACACAACTTTAAATTAAGGGGTATGAGTTATAGGACGGATATCAGAGGTAGGTTCTTTACTAAAAGAGTGATTAGGGAGTGGAATGCCCTGCCTGCAGCTGTTGTAGATGCGCCAAGTTTGGTGGCGTGTAAGAGGTTAGTTGATAAGTATATGGATGGGAAGGGAATGGTTTAGTTAGGAGGGGCATTGCTTTTTATTTTGGTCGGCACAACATCGAAGGCCGAAGGGCCTGTTCTGTGCTGTATTGTTCTATGTTCTATGTTCTATGAAAGCAAGATTAAGCTATCGAGTTAGATGAGCAGCCATGATTGCGATGAATAAGAACATAAGAACATAAGAAATAGGAGCAGGAGTCGGCCATCCAGCCCTTTGAGCCTGCCCCACCATTCAATAAGATCATGGCTGATCTGAAGTGAATCAGTTCCACTTTCCCACTTTCTCCTCATAACTCTTAATTCCCTTGTCTATCAGAAATCTATCTACCCATGACTTAAATATAGTCAACAAGGTAGCCTCCACCACTTCAATGGGCAGAGAATTCCAGAGATTCACCATCCTTTGAGTGAAAAAGTTCCTCCTCAACTCCGTTCTAAACAGTATTCCCCCCCTCCCCCCCCTTATTTTGAGTCTGTGCCTTCTAGTTCTGCTATCCTTCCCAAACGGGAAGAATTCTCTACCTCTACCCTATCTATCCCCTTCATTATCTTGTACGTCTCTATAACATCCCCCCTCAGCCTTCTAATGTTTAATATGTTTCTATGTTTTCTAGAATTCTTGTTGAAGTTGTACAAATCATGGTAAGGCCACACTTGGAATACTGTGCGCAATTCTGATCACCCTATAACTAGAAAGAGTGGGGAAAAGATTTACTAGGGTGCTATCAGGACTTGATGGATTGAGTTATAAGGAGAGGCTGGATAGACTGGGACATTTTTCTCTGGAGCATAGGAGGCTGAGGGGTGACCTTATAGAAATCTATAAGGTAATGTAGGCACAGATAGGCTAGATAGTCAATATCTTTTCCCAAAGGTAGAGGTGTCTAAAACTGGAGGGCATAAGTTTAAGGTGAGAGGGGAGAGATACAAAAGTGTCTAGAGGGTGATGAGTGTCTGGAACAAGCTGCCAAAGGTAGTAGTAGAGGCGGATACAATTTTGTCTTTTAAAAAGCATTCAGGTAGTTACATGGGTACGATGGGTATAGAGGGATATGGGCCAAATGCAGGCAATTGGGATTAGCTTAGGGGTTTAAAAAAAAGGAGCAAGTTGGGCCGAAGGGCTTGCTTCTGTGCTGTAAACCTCTGTGACTCTATACTGCATCTGCAATGCTTCTGCCCACACATTCATCCTGTCCAAATCACACAGAAGCATCTCTGCATCTTCCTTGCAGCTCATGTGCATGATGAATGCCAACAACATTGACTGTGAGAGTCATGCATTTCCTTTGTGATCAAAATGTAATATTTCTTTTGTTTTCAGCAGTTGAATTTGATAGGTTGATTAATATATGAATGATTAAATATTTGGTGTAAAGGTTAGGAGAGTGGGCAAAAAAGTAACAGAGGAATACAATATGGAAAAGTGTGAGGTTATGTACATTGGTAGGAAGAATAGAGGCGTAGACTATTTTCTAAATGGGAAAAAGGCTTCAGAAATTTGAAGCACAAAGGGACTTGGGAGTCTGGTTCAGGACTCTGTTTAGGCTAATGTGCAGGTTCTGCTGGCAGTTAGGAAGGCAAATGCAATGTTAGCATTCATGTCAAGAGGGCTAGAATACAAGAGCAGGGGTGTACTTCTGAGGCTGTATAAGGCTCTGGTCAGATCACAACTGTGAGCAGCTTTGGGCCCCATACCTAAGGAAGAATTGGCTGGCCTTGGAAAGGATCCAGAGGAAATTTGTAAAAAAAAATCCCAGGATTGAAGGATTTGTCATACAAAGAGTAGTTGAGGAGTCTGAGCCTATATTCGATGGAGTTTAGAAAGATGAGTTTAGAAAGATTAAAATTGAAACTTACAGAATACTGACAGGCCTAGGTAGAGTGGACATGGAGAGGATACTTCCACTAGTGGGAGAGATTAGAAATCAAAGGCATAACCTAGAGTGAAGAGACACTCCTTTAAAACTGAGATCAGTAAGCATTCTCACTTTCACCAGGTGATGAAGGAGCAGCGCTCCAAAATCTCGTGGTACCAAATAAACCTGTTGGACTTTAACCTGTGAGACTTCTTACTACGCCCACCCCAGTCCAATGCCACTAACACTGAGATGAGGAGAAATTTTTCCAGCCAGAGAATGGTGAATTTTTGGAACTCGTTACGGCAAGGGGACAGAGATAGATAGGTTCTTGATTAATAAGAGGATCAAGGGAAGAAGGCAGGAGAATGGGGATGAGAATCATATCAACCATGATCAAAAGATAGAACATAGAACATAGAACATTACAGCACAGAACAGGCCCTTCGGCCTTCGATGTTGCGCCAATCAATATAAAGAGCAATGCCCCTCCAAACTAAACCATTCCCTTCTCTTCCATATACTTATCAACTAACCTCTTAAACGCCACCAAACTTGGCGCATCTACAACTGCTGCAGGCAGGGCATTCCACTCCCGAACCACCCTTTGGGTAAAGAACCTACCTCTGATATCCTATGATATGATAGAGCAGACCTGATGGGCCAAATGGCTGAACTCTGTTCCTATATCTTGTAGTCTTAAAGTATTTAATCTCACTCAGGGATTGTAGTTAATGAACTCAGTTTCGATCTTGATGAAGGAGGGCCCGTCATATGGCCCAGTCACTAGCCTAGGTTGCCTATCACTGCATAGGGTCTGCTTTGAAGGTGTTCTATTACACACTCCCACAGCACAAATCATCCTCATGCATAAAAGAATAGCACCAAGAATTGGTGGATCAGTTATTCAATTTCTTTGAAAGATAGAGATTTTTATTTGGTTTTGGGAACTGATCCACTGGAGCTTGCAAAGTTGTATGTTTCCAATTAAAATCCACATGATCACAATTAGAAACATAGAAAAACTACAACACAATACAGACCTTTCGGCCCATAAAGTTGTGCTGAACATGTCCCTACCTTAGAAATTATTATCTTACTAACTTCCATGTACTTATCTAAAAGTCTCTTAAAAGACCCTATTGAATCCGCCTCCACCACCGTTGCTGGCAGCCCATTCCATGCACCCATCACCCTCTGAGTGAAAAACTTATGCCTGACATCTCATCTGTACCTACTCCCCAGCACCTTAAACCTGTGGCAACCATTTCAGCCCTGACTATCTGTTCGATCAATACCTCTCAACATCTTGTACACCTCTATCAGGTCACCCCTCATCCTTCATCTCTCCAAGGAGAAAAGGCCGAGCTCCCTCAACCTATCCTCATAAGGCATGCTCACCAATCCAGGCAACATCCTTGTAAATTTCTCTGCACCCTTTCTATGGCTTCCACATCCTTCCTGTAATGAAACAACCAGAACTGAGCACAGTATTCCAAGTGGGGTCTGACCAGGATACTATATAGCTGCAACATTATCTCTCGACTCCTAAACCCAATTCCTTGATTGATAAAGGCCCTTATACCATACGCCTTCTTAACCACAGCTTCAACCTGTGCTGTTGCTTTCAACATCCTACGAACTCGGACCCCAAGGTCCTTCTGATCTTCCACTGCCAAGAGTCCGACCATTAGTATTATATTCTGCCATCCTTTTTGACCTGCTAAATTGAATCAGTTCACACTTGTCTGGGTTGAACTCCATCTGCCACTTTTCCGCCCAGTCTTGCATCCTATCAATGTCCCGCTACAACTTCTGACAGGAATGCTGTGAACAGAGCTTAGAACATGGATTTGGAAATGTGAAGTGATGGCCATTACAGAGACTTGGATGACTCCGGGACAAGACTGGATATTTCAGATGTTTCAGAAGGGACAGGGAGGGAGGCAAAAGAGGTGGGGGAGTGGCACCGTTGATCAGAGATAGTGTTACAGCTGCAGAAAAGATGGATGCCTTGGAGCAATTGTCCAAGGAGTCTCTGTGGGTGGAGGTTAGGAACAGGAAGAGGTCAATAACTTTATTGGGTGTTTTCTATAGGCCACCCAATACTAACAAGGGTGTTGAGGAGCAGATTAGGCAGCAGATCTGGGAAAAGTGTAATAATAACAGAGTTGTTGGAATGGCAAATTTTAATTTCCCAAATATGGATTGGAATCTCCCTAGAGTTTAAATGAGGAGGAGTTTGTTAGGTGTGTTCAGGAGGGTTTCTTGACACGGTATGTAGATAAGCCTACAAGAGGAGAGGCTGTAAATGATTTTGTATTGGGAAATGAACCTGGTCAGGTGTCAGATCTCTCAGTGGGAGATATTTTGGAAATAGTGATCATAATTCTATCTCCTTTACAATAGCATTGCTTTTTGCTTTTTACCCTTTGCTTGTTACCTCTCGCTAATTAATGGCATTAAAGCTATTAAAGTCCCCAATTGATGGTTATTGACAAAGGTTGAATTTCCAGGAGCACTTACTGCATTGTCCAATTAATTGAAGGAAAATATGTTGCCTCAGATTACAATGACTAGAAATGTGCTGAAGTGTATGACTTTTTGACAGACAGCACCACGGGCCACTGAAAGTCTCAGCATGACATTAATTAATCTCAGCTCCCACCACCTCTCTGCAGTGTCTCTCACCCCACCCTTCGCCTACGCCCCCCCCCCTCCCTCCCCCCCAAACCCTTCCCACCCATTGGTGGAGGAATGAGCAGAAATGAGCAGGGTTTGGGAGCAGGCAAGAATGCATCCCAGGACAATGGTGCATACCAGAAAAGTTTAAGCCCAGGCCCCCATCCAGTGAGAGTAATGGGAAAAGTACAGAGGCATCTTCACTCTGTATCTAAGCCCATGCTGTACTTACACTGGGAGTGTTTGACGGGAACAGTGTTGAGGGAACTTTATATGTAACCCTGTACTGTACCTATCCTGGGAGTGTTTGATGGGGAGAGTGTAGAGGGAGCTTTACTCAATATCTAACTCCACGCTGTACTTGTCCTGGGAGTGTTTGATGGAGGCAGTGCATAGGAAGATTTACTCATATCTAATCCCGTGCTGTACCTGTCCTGGGAGTGTTTGATGGGGATAGTATAGTGGGAGATTTGCTCTATCTAACTCTGTGCTGTACCTGTCCTGGGAGTGTTTGATTAGAACACTGTAGAGAAAGCTTTAGTCTATATCTAACTCAGTGCTCTGCCTGCTCTGGGAGAGTTTCAAGATTGAAGTTGAAAGAATTCCATTCAAACACTTGAAGGAGCCAATGAACAAATTCATGAAAGGCCATCTTGGAAGATGGGTTAACTCATGTTATATAAAATGACATTACATAAAGAGGGGTGCTTCCAATGTTTTCTTGTAAACTCCCTTTGGTTCTGTACAACTTTCCTTTGACACTGGTTCCCCGCTCTTACACTTGCAGTTGAGCATGTTGTGCACTGTGCGCATCACTTCAGATTTCTGAAATGCTTCTGTGGTGAAGTAGTAGACCACGGGGTCCAAGACAGTGTTACTGCTGGCAAGGAGCTGGGTGGCCTGGAAGAGCTGCTGGCCTGTGTGGTGCGACTCCAGAGTGTTGTAGATGCTCAGGAGCAGGTGATAGGGCAGGAAGCAGAAGATAAAGACCAGTAAGTTGGCCAGGATCATTTTCTGGGTCTTGCGGGCATCCTGGAACTGGGAGCTGTATGCCTTCCTCATCTTCAGTAGCACCAGGAGGGAGCAGGTCAGTAAGATGAGGAAAGGGAGCCCATAGCCAAGGGAGAGGGTGAAGGTCAGGGGTAGAGTGGTGGTGAGGAGAATAGGCTGCAGGCAGTGGTTGCTGGTCAAATTTGAGTCCTTGAGCTTCCACTTGATATACATGGGAAAACTGCAGCTCACGGTCAACAGCCAGACCACACCGCTGACCCAGCGGGCCACCCTGTGGAGGTGCCATATGCGCACATTCAAGGGCAGTACGATGGCCACGCAGCGGTCCACACTGATGCAGGTGAGGAAGAAGATACTGGTGTACATGTTGACCAGGAAGATTATGATAGTGATCTCACAGAACAACCTGTTGCTGGGGTGAAAATAGTCAGTGATGCGGAAGGGCAGGAAGCAGACCAGCAAGAGGTCAGTGACAGCCAGGTTCCTCATGTAGACAGTGCTGCCCGATCGCTGCTGGATGTGATGCTGGAATATCCACAAGGCCACCACATTGAAGAAGAACCCCAGCACGATGATCACACAGTACAGCAGAGTGAAGATTGCCTTGTTACTCTCTGTCAGTTCATCGGTGCTATTCAACGTTTGGATTCCTTGGATCGGCATATTATTCCTGAAACCGCAGAAGCAGAGTTAGAGCACCCCAAAATCCTAAAATCAGAAAATCCAAACAATACAGAAGGAGGCCATTCAGCCCATTCTGCACACACAACAATCCCACCCAGGCCCTAACCCCATAATCATGTGTATTTACCCTGCAAATCCCCCTGACATTAAGGGGAAATTTTACACACCAATCACCTAGCCTGCACATCTTTGGATACTAAGGGACAATTTCACAGCCAATCAAACCTAATCTACCAACACAATCCAGAGGAGGGATGCTCCCCTGGACCAATATAGTCTGGAAAGTGGGTAGTAGTTGAGGAGAGAGGCATATCCCAGACCAGGCCAGAACAATACAGTGTATGTGGGGGGATACCAAGACTGTACCAAGTCTGTGTGTCTGCATGTTTACACATCGGGGTGGGAGGGTTACCTCAGACCAGACCCACACAGTGAGGGGGAGGGGTTATCCCAGACCAGAACAACATATTTTGAGGGGAGGGGGGGGAACTCAGGCTGTATCAAGTCAGCATGTTTGGGTGGAAGGTTATCCAAGACCAGACCAATAATATGTGGGGGTGGGGGGTCCCCAGACTGTTCCTAGTCAATGTGTTTGGTGGGGGAGGTTATCCCAGACCAGACCAACTCAGTGTGGGGTAAACCCCCGACTGTACCAAGTCAGTGTGTGTGTGTGTGTGTGTGTGTGTGTGTGTGTTGCGGGGGTGTGGGGGTTTCTCCAGAATGGACCAATACAGTGCATGGGAGGTCTCTGCACTGTACCAATTCAGGGTGCTGAGGGCCCACTACAAACCAGACCATGACAGTGTGCAGTGAGGGGCGCTACTCAGATGGACCAACACAGTGTGGGGAAGTCAGGGGGTTACCCCAGACTAGATTCCTCAGAGTGCACTATAACTGTGTGAGGAAAGTGGGGGAAGTCCTCTGGACTGCACCAATTCATCCCTGAGAAGATACTCCAGATCTACCAATATGGTTCCAGGAAGGTATTGCCAACTGTATAAACACTGGCTTAGGGAGGAGACACAGATTCTACAATCAGATCATTACAACACATGTCACCAACAAACATGCACTGGAATCAGAATACTATTTCTAGAATTGGTGATGACAACAAATGAGAGCAAGTTTTGTGGGGTGATGGATTCACCCATCGTCAACATCATGTGTTACCATTAACCAGAAACTGAACTGGACTCACCACATAAACACAGTGGCTACAAGAGCAGGTCAGAGGCTAGGAATACTGCAGCGAGTGACTCACTTCCTCATTCCCCAAAGCCTATCCACCACCTACAAGGCACAAGTCAGGAGTGTGATCGAATACTCTCCACTTGTCTGGATGATTGCAGCTCATAGGATCTCTATGGTGCAGAAGGAGGCCATTCTGTCCATTGAATCTGCACTGACTACAATCCCACCCAGGCTCTATCTTCATAACCCGATGCATCCACCATGTTAGTCCCCCCAACACTAAGGGACAATCTGACATAACCAATCCATCTAATTCACACATCTTTGGACACTAAGGGTCAATCTTGCACGGCAAATCCACCTAACCTGCACATCTTTTGACTGTGGAGGAAAATAGAGCACCCGGAGGAAACCCACGCAGACACGGGGAGAATGTGCAGACTACGCACAAACAGTGACCGGCTGCCAGAATTGAACCAGCTCCCTGGCGCTGTGAGGCAGCAGTGCTAACCACTGTGCCACCCAACACTTCAAAGCACACTACCATCCAGGAAAAAGCATTTGATAGGAACTCCAATCATTGCCTTCAAAACTCACTCCATCAACCTCCATCACACTGTGGCACTGTGTACCATCTACAATTTGCATTGCTGCAACTCACCAAGACTCCCAAATCCCAAATCAGTCACTTCTCTCCTCCAGAAGGACAAGGGCAGCAGATACCTGGGAACACAACCAAGGGCAATTAGGTATTAAAAATGCCAACACCCCCTGAAGGAATAAAAAAATAAACTTGCAGAAGAGGGCAAATAATTAACAAATGGGCAAGAATTCCCTGGCTGTTCAAGCCCACTGCCAGCGAGAATGGAGAATTTGGTTCTGAGCCAAATCTCCATACACTGCAGCAAGACTGGAGAATCCCAGCTGCAGGCGAGGTCAGAGAATTTAGCCCATCAACCCCAACGTGTGGATAGTAATTTTTTTGGGAGAAAGGATTATGATTGGGAAGGCTTGAGTGTGACAAGATGTCTAAATGTTTGTTCTGTTTCTCTCTCCACAGCTGCTGTCAGACCCGCTGAGATTTTCCAGCATTTTCTGTTTTTGTTTCAGAGTCCAGCATCTGCAGTATTTCACCTAAGAATAGAACAGAATCTCTACAGTGCAGAGGAGGCCATTTGGCTAATCAAATCTGCACCGAAGAAAGGGTCAATTTAGCATGGTTAGTTAGTATCTTTGGAGTGTGGGAAGAAACCAGAGCACCAGAGGAAACCCACGCAGACACAGGGAAAACATACAAACTTCACACAAGCAATGACCTGAGGCTGGAATTGAATCCACTCCCTGTGCTGTGAGGATCATTGCGCCACCATGCCAAAGAGAGGGTGTAGCTGGGATGGAGGACCAAAGATCTAGGGGGATAACGGACACCCATTGACTAAAGAATATGTCACAAGTCACAAAGAAAAGCAAAGGAGCCTAGCATATGTCTTTCCTTCTAGATGAACAGAATTGAAAATAAGGGAAGTTCTGCTAAACTGGTCGACCAGAGTTACAGTACGATACGCATTTCCAGCCACCACATTGTAAAAGAAGTGTATAGAGCCACCCTAGGCAACGTAGCTTAGATTTTCAAATACATGGAAGCATAGAATCCCTGCCATAGAAAAGGAGGTCATTCAGCCCATCAAGTCTGCACTGACAACCTTGGGGGCACTGAAGAGAGGCAGCAATTTCCAAGAGGAGAACTTGTGGATGAGTAGAGCGATTTTTAAAACTAATTTTACTAGTTTTTTTTTAATTTACCGGAGTCCGGAAAGTGTAGCACTTGGGTAGAGTTTTTTTTAACCTTACTATAAATTGGAGCAGTGAGAAATCCCGATACTCTACACAGGTAGAGTATCCCACCCTCCCTCCTCCTCTAACCTAAAAAAGAGAGAGAGAGAGTGAGAGCAGGTAAGATTGTTTTGGTTTTTTGTGTGGCTGTAAGGGCTTTGGCTCACAGGGTGAGGCAGGCTAAGTTATAAGTTTTTATTACCTTTTTCCTCTGGGTTTCTAAAAGGGGGCAAGTAATGGGTGTGAGGCCCCTATGTTATTGCCAGTGCCAGATGTGGGAGGTCTTGGAGGCTACTGGACTCCCAGATATCCATACTGTGCTCAGGTTTGATTCCCGGCTTAGGTTGTTGTCTGTGCGGAGTCTGCACTCTCTGCATGGGTTTCTTCTGGGTGCTCCACTGTCCTCCCACGTTCCAAAAGATGTGCAGGTTAGGTGTATTGACCATGCTACATTCTCCCTTATTGTATCAGGACAGGCGCCAGAGTGTGGCATCACAGTAACTTCACTGCAGTGTTAATGTAAGCCTACTTGTAACTAACAAAATTAATTATAACAGAATGAGGAAAAGTCTTGATAGAGGAGACTCAGAGAAAGCAGGCATAATTTTACCGTCCCGCCCAACATGGGAGTCAAAGTGAGTAAGGGGTGGACATGGAAAGGTTGACCTCGGGCAGGGCTTTGCAGTTTCAGGACAAGGATAAGCATAAAGGGGTCAGTGCTGGGTCCATTGTTATTTGTCATTTATATTGATGATTTGGATGAGAATATAAGAGGGTGTTTAGTAAATTTGCGGATGACACCAAGATTGGTGGCATAGTGGACAGTGAAGAAAGTTGTCTGGGATTGTAACGGGATCTTGATCAAAAGAGGCTGTGGGCCAACAAATGGCAGACAGAGTTTAATTTAGATAAATGGGAGGTGAGGTATTTCAGCAGATTGAACTTGGGGCAGAACTTACTCAGTTAATGATAGGGCATTTGGGAGAGTTGTAGAACAGAGATCTCAATGTCCAGGTTCATAGCTCCTTGCAAATTAATTCACAGTTGGAGAGAGTGGTGAAGAAGGCATTCTTTGAAGAAGGTTCATTGTTCAGGAGTTGGGCTGTACAAGACACTGGTAAGGCCACACTTAGAAAACTATGTCTCCCAATTATAGAAAGGATATTATTAAATGAGAAAAGATTCACTAGGATGCTACTGAGACTTGATGGCTTGAGGTATAAGGAGAAGCTAGATTGACTGGGATTTTTTTTACTTGGAGTATACAAGGCTTGGGGATGATCTTACATAGAACATAGAACATTACAGCACAGAACAGGCCCTTCGGCCCTTGATGTTGCGCCGACCAATATAAAAAGCAATGCCCCTCCAAACTAAACCATTCCCTTCTCTTCTGTATATTTATCAACTAACCTCTTAAACGCCACCAAACTTGGCGCATCTACAACTGCTGCAGCTAGGGCATTCCACTCCTGAACCACCCTTTGGGTAAAGAACCTACCTCTGATATCCGTCCTATAACTATCACCCCTTAATTTAAAGCTGTGTCCCCTCGTGCTAGCTTTCTCCATCCTAGGAAAAAGGCTATCACTGTCCACCCTATCTAAACCTCTAATCATCTTATATGTTTCGATTAGGTCCCCTCTTAGCCGCCTCCTTTCTAACGAAAACAACCTCAAATCCCTCAGCCTCTCTTCATAAGACCTGCCCTCCATACCAGGCAACATCCTGGTAAACCTCCTCTGTACCCTCTCCAATGCCTCCACATCTTTCTTATAATGTGGGGACCAGAACTGCACACAATACTCCAAGTGCGGCCGCACTAGAGTTTTGTACAGTTGCAACATGACGTTGCGGCTCCGAAATTCAATCCCCCTACCAATAAAAGCTAAGACTCCATATGCCTTCTTAACAACCTTCTCGACTTGACTGCCTACTTTCAGGGATCTATGCACATACACACCAAGATCCCTCTGTTCATCTAGACTACTAAGAATCCTACCATTTGCCCTATACTCTACACATTTATTATTTCTGCCATAGTGCATTACCTCACACTTTTCCACATTAAACTCCATTTGCCACCTCTCGGCCCAGCTCTGCAACTTGTCCAAGTCACTCTGCAAACTATAACACCCCTCTTCACTATCTACCACTCCACCGACTTTAGTGTCATCTGCAAATTTACTAATCCATCCTTCAATACCCTCATCCAGATCATTTATAAAAATTACAAACAGCAGGGGCCCCAAAACAGACCCCTGAGGTACACCACTTGTCACCGAACTCCACGATGAATATCTCCCATCAACCACCACCCTCTGTCTTCTATCTGCTAGCCAATTCCTAATCCAATTAGCTAAATCACCCTCTATTCCATAAGAGAAACATAGAAACATAGAACAATACAGCACAGAACAGGCCCTTCGGCCTTCGATGGTGTGCCGACCAAAATAAAAAGCAATGCCCCTCCAAACTAAACCATTCCCTTCTCTTCCATATACTTATCAACTAACCTCTTAAACGCCACCAAACTTGGTGCATCTACAACAGCTGAGGCAGGGCATTCCACTCCCTAATCACTCTTTGAGTAAAGAACCTACCTCTGATATCCGTCCTATAACTCATACCCCTTAATTTAAAGTTGTGTCCCCTCGTGCTAGCTTTTTCCATCCTAGGAAAAAGGTAATCACTGTCCAC
>JAGIQG010000037.1:7557502-7597866 GCA_024679065.1 Sphyrna mokarran
CCCTCTGACAGTGCGGCACTCCCTCAGTACTGACCCTCTGACAGTGCGGCACTCCCTCAGCACTGACCCTCTGACAGTGCGGCACTCCCTCAGCACTGACCCTCTGACAGTGCGGCACTCCCTCAGCACTGACCCTCTGACAGTGCGGCACTCCTCAGTACTGACCCTCTGACAGTGCGGCACTCCCTCAGCACTGACCCTCTGACAGTGCGGCACTCCCTCAGCACTGACCCTCTGACAGTGCGGCACTCCATCAGTACTGACCCTCTGACAGGCAGCACTCCCTCAGCACTGACCCTCTGACAGTGAGGAGCTCCCTCAGTACTGACCCTCTGACAGTGCAGCACTCCTCAGCACTGACCCTCTGACAGTGTGGCACTCCTCAGCACTGACCCTCTGACAGTGCGGCACTCCCTCAGCACTGACCTCTGACAGTGCGGCACTCCCTCAGCACTGACCCTCTGACAGTGCGCACTCCCTCAGTATTAACCCTCTGACAGTGCAGCACTCCCTCAGTAGTGACCCTCTGACAGTGCAGCACTCCCTCAGTACTGACCCTCTGACAGTGCAGCAATCCCTCAGTACTGACCCTCTGACAGTGCAGCACTCCCTCAGTACTGACCCTCTGACAGTGCAGCACTCCCTCAGTACTGACCCTCTGACAGTGCAGCACCCCCTCAGTACTGACCCTCTGACAGTGCAGCACTCCCTCAGCACTGACCCTCTGACAGTGCAGCACTCCCTCAGTACTGACCCTCTGACAGTGCGGCACTCCCTCAGTACTGACCCCCTGACAGTGCGGCACTCCCCAGTACTGACCCCCTGACAGGCGGCACTTCCTTCAGCACTGACCTCTGACAGTGCGGCACTCCCTCAGCACTGACCTCTGACAGTGCGGCACTCCCTCAGCACTGACCCTCTGACAGTGCGGCACTCCCTCAGCACTGACCCTCTGACAGTGCGGCACTCCCTCAGTACTGACCCTCTGACAGTGCAGCACTCCCTCAGCACTGACCCTCTGACAGTGCAGCACTCCCTCAGCACTGACCCTCTGACAGTGCGGCACTCCCTCAGTACTGACCCTCTGACAGTGCGGCACTCCCTCAGTACTGACCCTCTGACAGTGCAGCACTCCCTCAGTACTGACCCTCTGACAGTGCAGCACTCCCTCAGCACTGACCCTTGATAGTGGCACTCCATCAGTACTGACCTTCTGCCAGTGCAGCACTCCCTCAGTACTGACCCTCTGACAGTGCAGCACTCCCTCAGTACTGACCCTCTGACAGTGCAGCACTCCCTCAGAACTGACCCTCTGACAGTGCAGCACCATCTCAGTACTGACCCTCTGACAGTGCAGCACCCTTCAGTACTGACCCTCTGACAGTGCAGCACTCCCTCAGTACTGACCCTCTGACAGTGCAGCACCATCTCAGTTATTGACCCTCTGACAGTGCAGCACTCCCTCAGCACTGACCCTCTGACAGTGCAGCACTCCCTCAGTACTGACCCTCTGACAGTGCAGCACTCCCTCAGTACTGACCCTCTGACAGTGCAGCACTCCCTCAGTACTGACCCTCTGACAGTGCAGCACTCCCTCAGTACTGACCCTCTGACAGTGCAGCACTCCCTCAGTACTGACCCTCTGACAGTGCAGCACCATCTCAGTATTGACCCTCTGACAGTGCAGCACTCCCTCAGCACTGACCCTCTGACAGTGCAGCACTCCCTCAGTACTGAGCATCTGACAGTGCGGCACTCCCTCAGTACTGACCTTCTGACAGTGCAGCACTCCCTCAGCACTGACCCTCTGACAGTGCAGCACTCCCTCAGTACTGACCCTCTGACTGTGCGACACTCCCTAGTACTAACACTCTGACAGTGCAGCACTCCGTCACTACTGACCTCTGACAGTGCAGCACCATCTTAGTACCGACCCTCTGACTGTGCGACACCCCCCAGTACTGATCCTCTAACAGTACAGCACTCCTTCAGCACTGACCCTCTGACAGTGCAACACTCTGTCAGCACTGACCCTCTGACTGTGTGACACTCCCTCAGCACTGACCCTCTGACTGTGCGGCACTCCCTCAGTACTGACCCTCTGACAGTGCGGCACTCCCTCAGTACTGACCCTCTGACAGTGCAGCACCAATCAGTAGTGACCATCTGACTGTGCGACATTCCCTCAGTACTGACCCTCTGACAGTGCGGCACTCCCTCAGTACTGACCCTCTGACAGTGTGGCACTCCCTCAGTACTGACCCTCTGACAGTGCAGCACCCCCTCAGCTGACCCTCTGACAGTGCAGTACTCCCTCAGTACTGACCCTCTGACAATACAGCACTCCCTCAGCACTGACCCTCTAATAGTGCAGCACTCCCTCAGCTGACCCTCTGACAGTGCAGCACCATCTCAGTATTGACCCTCTGACAGTGCAGCACTCCCTCAGTACTGACCCTCTGACAGTGCGGCACTCCCTCACTACTGACCCTCTGACAGTGCAGCACCCCCTCAGTATTGACCGTCTGAATACGCGACACTTCCTCAATATTGATCCTTGACAGTGCAGCACTCCCTCAATCCCCACCCTCTGATAGCGTGGCACTCCCTCAGTGTTGACCCTCTGACAGTGTAGCATCCTCAGTACTGATCCTCTGAGAATGTGGCACTCCATCAGCACTGACCCTCTGACAGTGCAGCGCTCCCTTGGCATCACACCCAGGCTCATCACTCTCCATAATCCCACACATTTACCACAGCCAATCTACCTAAACTAACCATCTGAGAATGCAGCACTCCCTGAATACTGATCCGCTGACGTGTGCAGTTCTCCCTCAGTAGTGACCCTCTGACAGTGCGGTACTCCCTCAGTACTGATCTATGTATCTTTGGATTTACAATGCTATGAGTGGAATGGACAGAGTGGATAGTCAGATGCTCTTTCCTCGGGTAGAAAAGTCAAGTTCTAGGGGACATAGGTTTAAGATGCATGGGGAAAATTTTCAAAGAGATGTGTGAGGCAAGTTTTTTACACAGAGGGTGGTGAATATTTAGAACACACGGCCTGGGTAGGTGATGGGAGAAGGTATGATAGTAACCCTAACCCTAACCCTAACCCTGACCTGGGATAACTAGATAAATACATGAATAGGATGGGAATGGAAAGATATGGACTCCATAATTGCATACAGTTTTAGCTTAGACAGGCATCGTGATAGGCACAGACTTGGAGAGCCCAAGGGCTTGTTCCTGTGCTGAACTTTCTTCTTTGAATTCTTTGTCAACAATTTTTTATCATCTAAATATTATCATATTGAATCCAACCATTAGTTGTTGTTTCCCTGTGCTCCTGTTTAACATAGGTTCTGATTAGATCTGATCTTGTGTGTGGTCAGAGATTCAGGCTACAGAGTCATTCATTACAAGACACCTTGATCTGCAGTCCACACCAGGTCCATCATAGACCCAGCTCAAACTGCTGTATCCCAACCATAGCCCAATCACTGGTCCACTGCAGGTCTATCATCAGCCCATGCATGTCAATCACATAGAAAATAGAACCATAAAAAAATAAAGCTCAGAAACAGGCCTTTTGGCCCTTGTCTGTGCCGAACCATTTTTTGCCTAGTCCCACTGACCTGCACATGAACCATATCCCTCCACATCCCTCTCATCCATGATCCTTCCAAGTTTTTCTTAAATGTTAGAAGTGACCCTTCATTTACCACTTTATCCGGCAGCTCATTCCACACTCCCACCACTCTCTGCATGAAGAAGCCCCCTTAATATTCCCTTTAAACTTTTCTCCTTTCACCCTTAACCCATGCCCTCTGTTTTTTTTTCTTGTCTGCTTGCATCTACTCTATCTAATACCCTTCAAAATCCTCTATCAAATCTCCCCTCATCCTTTTTCGCTCCAGGGAATAAAGTCCTAACCTATTCAATCTCTGCCTGTAACTCAGCTTCTCAAATCCCGGCAACATCCTTGTGAATCTTCTCTGCACTCTTCTAACCTTATTTACATCCTTCCTGTAACTAGGTGACCAAAACTGTACACAATATTCTAAATTTGGAGTCACCAAATGCCTTATATAACCTTACCATAACACTCTAACTTTTATACTCGATACTCCGAGTTATAAAGGCCAGTGTACCAAAAGCATTCTTTATGACCCTATCCACCTGTGACGTTACTTTTAGGGAATTCTGTACCTGTATTGCCAGATCCCTCTGTTCAACTGCACTCTTCACAGTCCTACCATTTAGCCTGTAATCTCTCATGTCTCTCATTGGACCATAACAGGCAAATCTCAACAGAGCAGGAATCAAACTCCTTGCCAGAAACGTTGCTAGTTTTTTTATTGATTCATGGGACATGGGCATCCCTGCCTGGCCAGCATTAGTTGCTCATCCCTAGTTGGGGCAGCACGATGGCACAGAAGTCAGCACTGCTGCCTCACAGCTCCAGGAACCTGGGTTTGATTCCTGGCTTGGGTCACTGTCTTTGTGGAATCTGCACATTATCCCCATGTCCGCATGGGTTTCCTCCCACATTCCAAATAAGTGTGGGTTAGGTGGATTGGCCCTGCTTAATTGCCCCTTAATGTAAGGAGATGAGCAGGGTAAGCAGGGTTACCAGGATAGGGCCTGAGTGGAATTGTGGTCACCGCAATCTCGATGGGCTGATCCTATGATTCTTTAATCTGTTCCCGTTGGTAGAAGGATGGAGAACAGGGGATAGGCAGAAGAAGCCTATAGAGATAGGCAGAAGAAGCAGTGGTGACCTGAGGAGATGAGTTTTTACATGACAGGTGGTTAAGATCTGCACTGTCTGCAAGTGTGGTGGAAACTGATTCAATCATGGATTTCCAAAGAGAATTGGACAATTATTAAAACGCATGAGTAGAGGGAAGTGGTACAATTCCTCAGAAACTCAGGAAATTTGGTATGTCACATATGACACTCACCAACTTTTATAGATGCACCATAAAAAACATTCTTTCTGGTTGTACCACAGCTTGGTTTGGCTCCCGCTCTGTCCAATACTGCAATAAACTCTAAAGTCGCATGAACGAAGCCCAGTTTCATCATACAAACCAGCCTCCCATCCTGCCTGCACTTCCACATCCACTCTGTCTACACCTCCCACTAACCCGACAAAGACCCCATGCACCCCGGACATTCTCTGTTCCACCTTCTTCCATCAGGAAAAGAGATACAGAAGTCTGAGGACGTGTACCAACTAACTCAAGAGCAGCTTTTTCCCTGCTGCCATCAGACTTTTGAATAGACCTACCTTGCATTAAATTGATCTTTCTCTACACACTAGCTGAAACTGTACCATTATATTCTGCATTGTCTCATTTCTTCCCTATGTCTGTGTAGTGCACAAGAAACAATACTTTTCACTGTATACTAAATGACAATAATAAATCAAATCCAATCAAAATTAAATCACTTCAATGTTCTTTGTTTTTGCGCATAACTCATAGAGATACAAGGGCTGAATGGTCTTCTCCTATGTTAATTCTAAAAGTGGAAACTTCCAGTGTTTGTGTAGGTAGATCTTCTGGTTTTCACCATGAGTTTCACAGCAGCGAGAGTTTATAAGCTTATTTAGTATTGTCACAAGTAGGCTTACATTAACACTGCAATGTTTCCTCCCACATCCTAAAAATGTGCTCTTAGGCTGATTGGGTAACAAATTGTCCCTGTATTGGTCTCTATATGTCATTAAGACATTAGGATGGCGGCGCGGGCTCGTTGGGCCGAAGGGCCTGTTTCCCGTGCTGTGTTGTTCTTTGTTCTTTGTTCTTTGACTCACTGTGAAAATTCCTTAGTGGTCGCACTGCAATACCTGTTTGGATGCACCGAGGGAGAATTTAGCATGGTCAATGCACCTAACCAGCATGTCTTTTGAACTGTCGGTGGAATCTGGAGCACAGAGGAAACTCACACAGACATGAGGAGAATGTGCAGACTCCACACAGACAGCAATCCATGCCAGGAATTGAACCTAGATCTCTGGCACTGTGAAGCAGCAATGCTGACCACTGTGCCACTATGAGAGGTGCATTCAACGGGAAATGGTACGGATAGCAGCTGGACTAGAGACTTCCACCATTTAATGGTGGACTGACACGAAACATGTGTTGGGTTGCACAGAGAATCGTCTTTGTGATTCCACAATTCTATGATTTATCATTTGCATATTGCTGAGAGACTGAGCAAGAGAGAGAGAGAGACAGAACACAGAGAAAGCAGTAGGGAGAGACAGAGAGCTAGAATGGGACAGAGCAACAGAATAAGACAAAGAGAGAGAGAAAATGAGAGAAACAGAGAAAGAGAAAGAGAGAGAGAGAGCTAGAGACACTGAACACAAACGGAGAGACATTGGATGGGATTTTCTGACTGCAATCGCCTCAAGGTCAGAAAATCCTGCTCAATGTCAACAGACTTTTGCATGCTTGTATGCACCATAAAAAACATTCTTTCTGGTTGTACCACAGCTTGGTTTGGCTCCCGCTCTGTCCAATATGCAATAAACTCTAAAGTCGCATGAACGAAGCCCAGTTTCATCATACAAACCAGCCTCCCATCCTGCCTGCACTTCCACATCCACTCTGTCTACACCTCCCACTAACCCGACAAAGACCCCATGCACCCCGGACATTCTCTGTTCCACCTTCTTCCATCAGGAAAAAAGATACAGAAGTCTGAGGACGTGTACCAACTAACTCTACCATTCCCTTGGCAGGCAGGACAGAAAATTCCACTTACAGTGAGGGACAGACTGAGAAAGATAGACAGTGAGGTAGAGAGAGAGAGAGAGAGAGAGGGAGAGAGAGACACTGAGACACAAAGAGAGACAGAGAGAGAGAGAGAGAGCTCAAATGAGACAGAAGGAGAAAGAAAGAATGGGGAGGAAGAGATTTGCAAAAATGAGTGCAAGAGAAATAAAGTCAGAGTTAGAGGTTTACAGCATGGAAACAGGCTCTTTGGCCCGACTTGTCCATGACACCCAGTTTTTAACCACAAAGCTAGTCCCAAATGCCCACATTTGGCCCATATCCTTTTAGACTCAGCTTACCTATGTAACTGTCTAAATGCTTTTAAAAGGACAAAATTGTATCCACCTCCACTACTGCCTCTAACAGCTTATTCCAAACACTCACCACCCTCTGTGGAAAAATTAACCTCTGGACCCTTTTGTATCTCTCCCCTCTCATCCCAAACCTAGTTAAAACCCTTTAGTTTTAGACTCCCCTACTTTTGGGAAAAAGATGCTGGATCTATCTCATTATTTTATAGACCTCCACAAGATCAACCCTAAGCCTTCTATGCTTGAGGGAAAATAGTCCCAGTCTATCCAGCCTTTCTTTATAACTTCTTTATCAAATCTTAGTAGCATCCTAGTGAATCTTTTCTGCACTTTTTCTAGTTTAATAATAACCTGTCTATAATAGGGTGACCTGAACTGTACACAGTATTCCAAGCGTGGCCTTACCAATGCCTTGTACAACTTCAACAAGACGTCCCAACTCCTGTACCCAATGAATGGGGAAAGGCAAGGAGATGGACAATGAAAGGCAGGGTGGGGGAGGGGGTTGTTGGGTGGGGGGCACAGAGAGAGAGAGAGAAAGAGAGATGGAAAGAGGGGGAAAAACTTAAGAGAAATGGGACAGAGAATGGTATGAGACATTCTGAGCAGGAACATAGAGACACAGGAATTACAAGCAGGAACATTCAGCCCCTCGAGCCTGCTCCACCATTCATGACTGATCTCTCCCTAGTCTCAAATCCACCTCCCCACCTGTTCCCACATCCCCTTATCTCCTTTGTTATTAGAAATATATCTATCTCCTTCTTGAAACCATTCAATGATTCAGACTCTACTGCGTTATGGGGCAGTGAGTTCCACAAATTCACCACCTGCTACAGGAAGTAGTTCTCCTCATCTCAATATCAAACCTATCACCTCTCAATCTATACTGTGATCTCTTGTTCTAGATTGGCCCAAAGGAAACATTTGGTCTATATTTACTTTATCAATCCTTTTTAATATTTTATATGCCTCAATCAGATCCCCTCTCATCCTTCTAAACTCCAGCAAACTGTTTAATCTCTCCTCATACCTCAATACTTTCATCCCCGGAATCAATCTGGTGAAGTTCCTCTGAACTGCCTCCAATGCCATCCACATCCTCCCTCAAATAAAGAGACCAAAACTGGGCACAATACTCCAGATGTGGAGTCACTAATTTGCAATTGTAACCACACTTTGCTACTTTTGTACTCCAGTCCCTTTGCAATAAATGCTAACAACTCCCCGTATATCAACCGTGTCATTGGAAAGAGAGGATTGGCCCCGCATGGAATTCAGACAGTGGAGAGATCTGAAAGTCGTGGCAAGATGTTATAAGTGTTTTTTTTTGTACAAGAGGAAGAACTGACAGAACTGAAGAATTACAGTGAAATGAGGCATGATTTGTCTAGTAGTCCATGCTTCTGTGAACACAGATGAGGCCAGGTTTACAGGGGAAGAATGAAGTAGGTGATGGATATAGTGTAGAGAAGTGGGCGGGTGACTAGCTGACAGCGTCTGAGCTCTGTGGTGTTTCCTTGGCTTCAAGGTTGCTCAGATCTAGGCTGCGATGGTGGGGAAGTGCTAGCTTTTTTTGGGATTTTGGTGAGGACCAAAATCCCATCCAGCCTGATGACATCGGGCTCTGTCAGCGCTGTAAACAAATCCCTTCTCTCAGCCACCACATTTCCTCAGATTCCCCACTCAGCAAAGACCTAACATAGGCTTTCACTTTGGATTGGAGCGGAAACTCTGTCTCTGTTTCCATCAAGAGAGATTGCAGAGCTCAGGGATCTGAACATTCTAGTGCATGAACTGCAAGAGATTAGTCTGCAGCTACAGCAAATAATTTAGAAAGCAAATAAAATGTAATAGAAATATAGAAACATAGAACATCTGGGGTAGATTGGAAGGTGCCCAGAGCAGAAGGTGCGGACGGGGAGGAATTTGTACAGTGTGTTTTGGAAGGGTCCTTGGAGCAGTATGTGGATAGCCCGACTAGAGAGGGGGCTATACTGGATTTGGTTCTGGGGAATGAGCCAGGGCAGGTGGTTGACGTTGTAGTAGGGGAGCAAGTGTCAAATAGTGACCATAACTCTGTCTGCTTTAGGATATTAATGGAAAAAGATGAAGCCTGCCTTAAGGGGAGGGTGTTAAACTGGGGGAGGGCTAGATACAGCCAGATTAGGCAGGATCTTAAGGATACCGACTGGGATAAGCTGTTCAAGGGTGGGTCGACGCTGTACATGTGGGAGTCTTTCAAGAGAAAACTAAAATCTTTGCAGGAAAGACATGTGCCGGTAAGGAGGAAGGATGGGAAAGGTAGGATTAGAGAACTGTGGGTTACTAGGGATATTGAGGACTTGGTCAGGAAGAAGCGGGAGGCGTACGTTAGATCCAGGCAACTGGGGACAGAGACAGCGCTGGAAGAATATAGAGAGTGTAGACGGGATCTTAAAAGGGGTGTCAGAAAGGCAAAAAGAGGCCACAAAATGGCTTTGGCAGGTAGGATTAAGGAAAATCCTGAGGCATTTTACTCCTATGTAAGGAGCAAAAGGATGGTTAGAGAGGAGATTGGACCTCTCAGGGACAGAGGAGGGGAACTATGCTTAGAGCCTGAGGGAATGGGTGAGATCCTGAATGAATACTTTGCGTCGGTATTCACGCGGGAGAGGGGCCTGATGTCTGGTGCCGGCTTTGAGAACTTTGAGGACCCGTTAAAGGAAATAACCATTACGAGGGAAGAGGTGTTGGGGCTTTTAGGCAGCATAAAGGCTTATAAAGCTCCGGGGCCTGATGGCATTTACCCCAGGCTGCTAAGAGAGGTGAGAGATGACATTGCTGGGCCTCTGACTCAAATCTTTGTCTCTTCTTTGGACACAGGTGAGGTCCCAGAGGACTGGAGGATAGCAAATGTTGTACCGTTGTTTAAAAAGGGTCAGAGGGATAACCCAGGGAACTATAGGCCGGTGAGCTTGACTTCAGTTATAGGTAAGCTAATGGAGAGGATCCTCAGGGACAGGATGTGTGATCATCTGGAGCGCTGCGATCTGATTAGGGATACGCAGCATGGCTTCGTTAAGGGGAGGTCGTGCCTTACGAATCTAGTGGAATTTTTTGAAGAGGTGACAAAAACGGTTGATGAAGGACAAGCCGTTGATGTAGTCTACATGGATTTCAGTAAGGCATTTGACAAGGTTCCTCATGGTAGGCTGATAGAAAAGGTTAAGGCGCATGGGATACAGGGCCAGGTATGTAGATGGGCTGAGAACTGGCTTGGGAGGAGGAGACAGTGGGTAGTAGTGGAAGGCTCTTTTTCCAACTGGAGGTCAGTCACTAGTGGTGTGCCACAGGGCTCTGTACTAGGACCTCTTCTATTTGTGGTTTATATAAATGACTTGGAAGAGGGGGTAGGTGGTGTGATCAGCAAATTTGCTGATGACACTAAGATGCTTGGATTGGCGGTACTGAGGAGCAGTGCCAGGCAATACAACAGGACATAGATAGGCTGGTAGATTGGGCAGATAGATGGCAAATGGAATTTAATCCGGATAAATGCGAGGTGATGCATTTTGGCTGGAATAATGTAGAGGGGAGTTATAGGATAAAAGGTAAAACTATCTGGAGTATAGAGACGCAGAGAGACCTGGGGGTGCAGGTTCACAAGTCTCTGAAGGTGTCAGTACAGGTGGAGAAAGTGATAAAGAAAGCGGATGGTATGTTAGCCTTCATAGGAAGGGGTATAGAATACAAGAGTAGGAGTCTGATGTTGCAAGTGTATAGAACGTTGGTTAGGCCTCACTTGGAGTACTGCATCCAGTTCTGGTCGCCGTACTACTGGAAGGATGTGGAGGCCTTGGAGAGAGTGCAGAGGAGATTTACCAGGATGCTGCCTGGTATGGAAGGGCTGTCTTACTAGGAAAGATTGAACACACTGGGGTTGTTTTCCCTTGAAAGACGTCGGCTGAGAGGGGATCTATTAGAGGTATATAAGATTATGAGGGGTATAGATAGAGTAAATGGTGGTAAGCTTTTTCCACCATTAGATTCTGATAGAACGAGGGGTCACGGCCTTAGGGTGAGGGGGCTATGTATAAGACTAATATTAGAGGGCATTTTTTCACACAAAGGGTAGTGGGGGTGTGGAATGCACTACCAAGTAAGGTGGTGGGAGCAGGCACGCTAGGGTTGTTTAAGAGTCTCTTGGACAGCCACATGAGCGGTCTGCAGATAGAGGGATATAGCAGGACTGTCTAAATATCTTATTTGTTTCCACAGGCAATTCAGTCCACCTTGTTGACCAACAAGGTGCGTGCATTCGGCAGGTCATGCGAGGGCTGCTCTTGGATGTTGCTTCAGGAGTGGCCTAGTGCTTCAAGTCGTTAGTGTATGCTTAAACTGGACCATCTGATCGGCAACATGACAGCTCAGAGACTATCGCTGTAGCTGTGCAGACACATAGATTTGGGCCTGTGTCTGCGGGAGTTTGCACGTTCTCCCCGTGGTTGCGTGGGTTTTCTCCGGGTGCTCCGGTTTCCTCCCACATCCCAAAAATGTGCTCTTAGGCTGATTGGGAAACAAATTGTCCCTATATTGGTCTCTATATGGGAATCTTCCACAATAGGCATAGCCTAAAGTCATGGATATGTCATTAAGACGTTAGGACGGCGGCGCGGGCTCGTTGGGCCGAAGGGCCTGTTTCCCGTGCTGTGTTGCTCTTTGTATCTATAGGAGGAGGCCATTCAGCTGATCAAGCCTGCTGTGTCATTGAATTTGATTTGATTTGATATGTTATTGTCATATGTATTAACATACATTGAAAAATACCGTTTCTTGCATGCTATACAGACAAAATATACCATTCATAGAGAAGGAAAAGACAGGGTGCAAAATGTAATGTTATAGTCATAGTTAGGTTATAGAGAAAGATCAACTTAATGCAAGGTAAGTCCATTCAAAAGTCTGACAGCAGCAGAGAAGAAGCTGTTCTTGAGCCTGGGGCTCATTTAGGTCAGACTGAATAGAAATTTCTATGTAGGCAAAGGCTGTATACAAAGTATTAGGGCAGCACCTATTCAGTTGTGAAAAATGCAGTGAAGCCATATTTTAAAAATTCATTTGTGGGACATGGGAGTCATTAGCTGAGCCAGCATGTATTGCCCATCCCTTGTTGCTCTTGGGGGGCAGTTGAGAGTCAACCATACCGCTGTGGTTCTGGAGTCACATGTAGACTAGACCAGGAAAGGATGGCACATTTCCGTCCCCAAAGGATATTCATGAACCAGATGGGTTTTTCTGAATCGACAATGGTTTCCTGATCGTCAGTAGATTCATAATTCCAGACTTTTTCTATTGAAGTTAAATTCCACCATCTGCCGGGGCAGGAAAGGGGGGTGGTGGTGGTGGTATTCAAACATGAGCTGAGTTTCTGGATTAATAGTTTAGCCCTAATACTTTGTATACAGCCTTTGCCTACATGGAAATTTCTATTCAGTCTGACCTAAATGAGCCCCAGGCTCTGAGTTGAGCAGAACAGCACAGGAGAAGGCTGTATCTCTCTCATCTGCCATTTTCTCCCCTCCTTCCCCCGCTCATCCTGTGCCCTCCCACAATCATCTTGTTCTCTCTCTCTTTCTCTACATCTTTCTGTCACTTTCTCTTTCTCTCTCTCTCGCTCGGTCTCTGTTGTTTTCCAACTCTTTCCTTTTGCATCTCTCTCTCAGTTTCTGCCCCTCTTTGCACTTCTTTCTGTCTTGATCTCTCTCTACCTCATTATTATCTCTCTCCCCACATTATAAGAAAGATGTGGAGGCACTGGAGAGGGTACAGAGGAGGTTTACCAGGATGTTGCCTGGTATGGATGGCAGGTCTTATGAAGAGAGGCTGAGGGATTTGAGGTTGTTTTCGTTAGAGAGGAGGCGGCTAAGAGGAGACCTTATCAAAGCATATAAGATGATTAGAGGTTTAGATAGGGTGGACAGTGATAGCCTTTCTCCTAGGATGGAGAAAGCTAGCACGAGGGGACACAGCTTTAAATTAAGGGGTGATAGTTATAGGACGGATATCAGAGGTATGTTCTTTACCCAAAGGTGGTTTGGGAGTGGAATGCCCTGCCTGCAGCAGTTGTAGATGCGCCAAGTTTGGTGGCGTTTAAGAGGTTAGTTGATAAGTTTATGGAAGAGAAGGGAATGGTTTAGTTTGGAGGGTCATTGCTTTTTATAATGGTCGGCGCAATATCGAAGGCCGAAGGGCCTGTTCTGCGCTGTAATGTTCTGTGTTCTATGTTCTACCTGTTTTTCTCTCTCTCTTGATTTTTCTGTGCATCTCTCTATCTCTGCCCCAAACCCCCTCTGGCTCGCTCTCTCTCCCTCTCTATCTTTCCCTCGCTCTCTCTCCCTCGCTCTCTCTCCCTCTCTATCTCTCCCTCACTCTCTCTCCCTCTCTATCTCTCCCTGTTGCTTTCAGTCTCCCTCCTTTGTCCTTCTTTCTCTTTGCCTTCACTCCATCTCACTCTGTCTCAATCTCTTTCTGCCTTGATCTTCCTCTGGCTCTTTCTCTTTGTCTCTGTAAATTTCTGTCTGCTTCCCTTGTCTGTCTCTTTTATTCTCTGCCCTTCTTTCCAACTTTCTCTGTTTCAATCTCTCTCTGCCCACTCCTCCTCTCTCTCTCTACCTCTATCAATTGCATTCTGTCTCTCTCCTTTTACCTTTCTCTCTCTCTCTGTGCCCCTCGTTCACCTTTCTCTGTCTCAATCTCTCTCCAGCTCTCTGTCTCTTTCCTTCTCTCTGTTGCTTTCAATCTCTGTCCCTTTGCTTCTCTCTTACCCTTTCCATCCCTTTCCCTTTGCTCCCTCCTCTCTCTCTCTCTCTCACTTTCTGTCCCTTTTTCCACTTCTCTCTTCCTCACTGTCCCTCTCCCCCTCAGTCTCTTTCTTTGCTGTACTCTCTCTCGATGCATATTTTTACTCTTACATTTAACACTTACCTCAGCGCACATTCTGCATTGAACTGAAGTTTGAACCTCCACTGACAGACTCAAAAACAGGAAATACCTTCAAAGTGTTGTGAGAGCAGCATACAGTATCAGTGACAGGTCATAGCAGACTGTTCGTCACTATGAGGAAGAAGGGGATTCTGCCAATGTCACCTTTATATGGTAGTACAGTGGTTAACGCCAGGAACCTGGATTTGATTCCCGGCTTGGGTCAGTGTCTGTGCAGAGTCTGCATGTTCTCTTTGTGTTTATGTATCTGTGTGGGTTCCTCCCACATGCTCTAGTTTTCTCCCACAGTCCAAAGGATGTACAGGTTAGATGGATTGGCCATGCTAAATTACCCCTTAGTGTCGAAAGGAAAACAAAGAACAAAGAAAATTACAGTACCAGAACAGGCCTTAGACCCTCCAAACCTGCAGCGACTGAATCAAATCCTCTACCTTTCCAGGGACTATATCCTTCTATTTCCATTCTATTCATATATTTGTCCAGATGTCCTTTAATACTCACTAACATACTTATTTCCCTACCTCCCCCAGCAGCAAAGTCCAGCAGCCGTCACCCTCTATAAAAAATTTGCCTCGTACATCTCCTTTAAACTTTGTCCTTCTCGCCTTAAACGTATACCCTCTAATAATTGAATCTTCCACTCTGGGAAAAAGCCTTTGATTATCCACTCCATCCATGCCCCTCAAAATCTTCCAGACTTCTATCAGGTCACCCCTCAACTTCTGTCGTTCTAGTGAGAACAAACCAAGTTTCTCCAATCTCTCCTCGTAGCTAATGCTCTCCATACCAGACAACATCCTAGTAAATCTTTTCTGTACCCTCTCCAAAGCCTCCACATCCTTCTGGTAGTGTGATGACCAGAGTTGAACACACATTTTAAGTGTGGCCTAACTAAGGTTCTTTAAAGCTACAACATGGTTTACCAATTTTTAAACTCAATGCTGCGGCTGATGAAGGCAAGCTTGCCATATGTCTTCTTCCACTACCTTCTGTTTACCAGGATGTTGCCTGGTATGGAGGGCAGGTCTTATGAAGAGAGGCTGAGGGATTTGAGGTTGTTTTCGTTAGAAAGGAGGCGGCTAAGAGGGGACCTTATCGAAACATATAAGATGATTAGAGGTTTAGATAGGGTGGACAGTGATAGCCTTTTTCCTAGGATGGAGAAAGCTAGCACGAGGGGACACAGCTTTAAATTAAGGGGTATGAGTTATAGGACGGATATCAGAGGTAGGTTCTTTACTCAAAGAGTGATTAGGGAGTGGAATGCCCTGCCTGCAGCTGTTGTAGATGCGCCAAGTTTGGTGGCGTTTAAGAGGTTAGTTGATAAGTATATGGAAGAGAAGGGAATGGTTTAGTTTGGAGGAGCATTGCTTTTTATAATGGTCGGCGCAACATCGAAGGCCGAAGGGCCTGTTCTGTGCTGTAATGTTCTATGTTCTATGTTCTTCACCTGCGTTGCCACTTTCAGTGATCTGTGTACCTGTACACCCAGATCCCTTTGTCTTAAAGGTTCTGCCATTTACTGTATATTTCTTATCTGTAATAGACCTTCTAAAATGCATTACTTCACATTTGTCCAGATTAAACTCCATCTACCATCTCTCCGCCCAAGCCTCCAGTTGACTTATATCCCACTGTATTCTCTAATGGTCTTCATTGTTATCTGCCAATCCACCAACCTTTGTGTTTTCCACAAACTTACAAATCAAACCAGTTACATTTTCCCTCAAATCATTTATATATATTACAAACAGCAAAGGTCCCAGCACTGATCCCTGAGGAATGCCACTTGTCACAGCCTTCCATTCAGAAATGCACCCTTCCAGCCCTCCACTTTGACCGAGCTAGTTTTGTATCCAACTTGCCAGCTCATCTCTGATCCCATGCAACTTCACCTTCTGCACCAATCTGCCATGAGGCACCTTTTCAAAAGCTTTACTGAAGTCCATTTAGACAACATCTACTGTCCTATCCTCCTTAATCATCTTTGCCTCCTTCCTCAAAAAATGACCTCTCCTTCACAAAATCATGTTGCCTCTTGCTAATACTCCACTTATTTCCAAGTGGGAGTAAATCCTGTCCTGAAGAATCCTCTTCAATAATTTCTTTGCCATTGACATAAGATGCTGATGTTACGAGCTTAAACTCTTTCTAAATATTCAGCTGAGTGTGACAACAACAGAGGAGAGGAGTTGACTCAAATTCACTTCCCAACCTTTCATTCACTTTAGGTGCCAAATTCAAATGTCATTTGAATTTATTATTTGAAAATTATCTCTAGTTATTTAACTGAAAACAAATATTATCCAGTTTTGATCCAAGTAACCAGGTCTGTTCCCAATGTAGTTTCCATGTTCTTCTTTGATGTTCTATAGATGTTCCTCAGGGTACTCTTGTCTCTGTGTTGGTCTCTGTATTATCACTGAAGACAAAGGACTGAAATTTTCCTTTTATCCTCAAACTGTCCCAAAAATACCAGGAAGATCCCTGGCAGTCACTCGGTGTTGTAACCAGAGACCAATCACATTGTCCAATAAGCCAATGGAGTTACTTGTCAACAACTCCATAACACTTGTCAAGAATGCATGTTGAACACATTTCTCTATCCCTTAATGGCACCCCAGGTCTAGCTCAGATTAAACAATTCCTCTATTTGGTCAATGCAGAATGACTCTGCCTATACTGAGAATGCTTGTGTCACGTCTTGGTATGGCTCCTACTCTGTCCAAGAACGTAAGAAACTACAAAGGGTTGTGAATAAAGGGTTGTCCATCACACAATCCAGCCTTCCATCCATTGATTGCCTTGGCAAAGCAGCAGTATAATCAAAGACTCACGTACCCCAGGCATACTCTCTTTCACCTTCTTCCATCAAGAAAAAGATGCAAAAGTATGAGGTCGTGCACCAACTGACTCAAGAATAGCTTCTTCCCTGATAGTGTTAGACTTTTGAAAGGACCTCCTCGCAAGAAGTTGACCTTTCTCTATAGCCTAGAGAACTGCAGCACCATGTTCTGCACTGTCTCCTTTCCTTCCCTATGAATGGTATGCTTTGTCTGTAAAGCATGCAGGAAACAATTTTTTTTCTGTGTACTAATACTTGTGACAATAATAAATAGAATGAAAAATCAAATCAAAGTATCAGGTCAAAAACCTCAGACAAGATCACAGCTCACATCTCACAGCAACTTTACAATACGTCTCTGTATTTGATAACAGCTTGAACAAAAACTCCAGAATGGTTAACTTGCAATCAGAATTGCACTTGCAATTGTGTGGCTGCACAGTGGCACAGTGGTTAGCACTACTGTTTTACAGCACCAGGAACCTGGTGAGTATCAGTACAGAGCCTGTACATCCTACATGGGTTTGATCTAGGTGCTTCGGTTTCCTCCCACAGCCCGAAAGGCGTGCCGGTTAGGTGCATTGACCGTGCTACATTCTCCCTCAGTGCTACCTGAACAGGTGCTGGAGTGTGGTGATTGGAAGATTTTCACAGTGACTTCAGAGGTTGGAGAAACTTGGTTCATCCTCATTGGAACGACAGAGGTTGAAGGGTGAACCTGATAGAAGTCTACAAGGTTATGAGAGGCATGGACAGAGTGGAGAGTCAGAAGCTTTTTCCCAGGGTGAGAACATAGGTTGAAGGTGCGAGGGGCAAGGAATAAAGGAGATGTACGAGACAGTTTTTTTTTTACACAGAGAGAAGTGGGTGCTTTGAACTCGCTGTCGGGGGAGATAGTGGAAGTGGATATGTAGTGAGTTTTAAGGGCCATCTTCAAATACATGATTAGGATGGGAATAAAGGGATATGGTCCCTGGAAGGGTAGGGCTTTTAGTTCAGTCAGGCAGCATATTTGGTACATGTTTGGCGGGCCAAAGGGTCTGTTCTTGTACTTTTCTTTGTTTTTTATTCCTTGTTCATTGCAGTTAATGTAAGTCTATTTGTGACACTAATAAATAAACTTCTTCTAAAGCCAATGTTGCCATTATTGTTGCTTATTGTTGTTATTGGCTCTACAACTACATCAGGAAATTGGGAATTAGCATAAAAAAGGACAGAGATTTCCTGGGAAGAATGAAGGGTCATGAATATTCCTTTTGTCTGTCGCCAAATGGCATAATGGCTTTAACACTAATTTCAAACTGGACCCTGTAGCTTGTAAAGGCTGAACATTTTGGAAAGACACAGTGCCATAGAGATTCTGCCATCATCAAGGCTTACATTTCAAGGCTCAGATGGCTCAGATCTTCCACTCAAAGATTAGATAGCCACCATCCTTAGTGAGAATTGACAAGAAATTAATGAGAAGTTTTCCACCTCACACAATCAAAGCACCACTTCACAAAATGAAAACGTGTGCATGCCATTGGGCATTTAGGAAAAATAGATAAAGTCCTACAACATGACAAAGTGGTTAGCACAGCTTCCTCAAAGTGCCAAGGACTAGTGTTCCAATCCTAGCTTGGGTCACTGTCTGTGTGAAGTCCACACATTCTCCCATGTTTCCTCCAGATGCTCCAGTTTTATCCCATAGCCCAAAGATGTGCAGATTAGGTGGATTGTCCATGTGAAATTGCCTTTAGTATCACGAGGTCTGGCGGGGTAAATACATGGGGTTAAGGGGATGGATCTGGATGGGATTGTTATCAGTGCAGACTTGGTAGGCCAAATGGTCTCCTTCTACACTATAGAAATTCTACGATTCTATGTATCTGAACAGCTACTGGAATGCGGCAACTAGGGGATTTTCACAATAACTTCATTGCAATGTTAATGTGAGCTTACTTGTGACATTAATAAATAAACTTTAAACTTTATAACCATGAACCAGTTGATGGGATGGTCAGATATGTGTTGGATTGAATTGAAATCGGAGAATGTTGGTGTTTCATTTTGATAGGAAGAATGTAATATAACGTAATAAATAAACAGAATACACTTCAAAAGGGTGTATCAGGGACAGTAGGACCTGGTTATATATTGACAGGGCAGGTTGAGACAGCAGTTATTAAAGCATGTAATATTTGATTTGATTTATTATGTCACATGTATTGGTAAACAGTAAAATGTATTCGTATACAGTGAAATGTATGCATGTATTGGTATACAGTGAAATGTATTGTTTTCATGCACTATACATACCATTCATAGAGAAGGAAAGGAGACAGTGCAAAATATAGTGTTATAGCCATAACTAGGGTGTATAGAAAGATCAATTTAATGCAAGGTAAATCCATTCAAAAGTCTGACAGCAGCAAGGAAGAACCTGTTCTTGAGATGATTGGTACATGATCTCAGACTTCTGTATCTTTTTCCTAACGAAAGAAGGTGGAAAAGAGAATGTCTGGGGTGTGTGGGGTTCTTGATTATGCTGGCTGCTTTGCCAAGGCAGCAGGAAGTGGAGATGGAATCAGTGGATGGGAAGTTGGTTTGTGTGGTGGATGGAGCTACATTCACAACCCTTGTAGGTCTTGGTCAGGAGCCATACCAAGCTGTGATACAACCACAAAGAATGCTTTCTATGGTACATCTGTAAAAGTTGGCACAAGTTCACAGCCAACTTTCCAAATTCCTTAATCTCCTGAGGAAGTAGATGTGCTTTCTTAACGTTGGCATGGAGAGACCAGGACAGGTTATTGGTGATCTGCACACCTAAAAGTTTTCAACGATTTCCACTTTGTCTACATTAACATAGATAGGGGCATATCTTCCACTACACTTCCTGTAGTCTATGATTATGTCCTTCGTTGACATTGAGGGAGAGATTATTCTGAGCTTTATTAATAGGGGCACAGCCGATAAGAGTAAGGAGATTATGCTGATTTTTTGTAGGATGCTGTTGGATCTCAGCTTAATCTTTACCACTGTACAGCTGTGTAGATGCCAAGTAAACAACAGGCCACACCCAGGCACATTATCTGAAGTTTTGCTTAGTCACACAGGAACCCAAGACTTTGTGCTTACTTCAGAGATTTCATCAGTCCTAATCTACTCTCTAATAGTCTTAAAGAGAAAAAAAATACAAGAAATGAGGAAAGCTCAAAAGGAAGATAAGGAATAGTTGATAAGTATATGGAAGAGAAGGGAATGGTTTAGTTTGGAGGGGCATTGCTTTTTATTTTGGTCGGCACAACATCGAAGCCGAAGGGCCTGTTCTGTGCTGTAATGTTCTATGTTCTATGTTCTATGTTCTATGAATATACCCAAGTGAGGAGATTTTGTCAAAATTAGTCAAAATGTAGTCTGAACAATTGACCCTTATAATCACAGAATTCATTTTGCCAATCAAGTCTGCACCAATTCACTGGCAGATTTTACCCAGGGCTTCTACCTCATCCTAACCCCATGACTATACATATTTAGCATGGCTAATCCACCTAATCTGCACATCTTTGGACACTAAACGGAAATTTAGCACAGTCAATCCACTTAACCTGCACATCTTTAGACAGTAAAGGGCAATTTAGCATGGCCAATCTACCTCATCTATACATTTTTGGACACTAAGGGGTGATTTGGCATGGCCAATCATCCAATGGATTGTCTTATGAAGAAAAATTAAACAGATTGAACGTAATACTTTGGAATTTAGGAGACTGAGGGGTGATCTCATGTCAGATTCTTAAGGGGATTGACAAGGTAAATGCTGAGAGGATGTTCCCCCTCATGGGAGAGTCTAGGTCCAGAGGGAATCATTCCAAAATAAAGTAGCACCAATTTAAGACTGAGATGAGGAGAATTTTCCTCTCTCAGAGAGATGTCAGTCTTTGGAACTCCTTGCTGTAGAGAGATATGGGGGGCAGAGTCCTTGTGCATGTTTAAGATTGAGAAGAGATAGATTTCTGATCACTGAGAGAATCAAGGGAAAGGGCAATAAAATGTGTGTGAGGAATATCTGATCAGCCATGAACCCATTGGATGGTGGAACAGACTTGAGGAGCCGCATGGCCTATTTCTGTTCCTATTTTGTTTGGATTTACGGTCTTATAGTCCACCTCCTTGTGGAATGTGCCTTTGCAAAGAACTGGAAAACGATATGAGGTTTTTATCTGTCGAGGTTCACTCTGAGCAGTTCTGTGATGCAGGAATCTGTCCTCTAAGAGCTATTAGCAGAGATGTAGGACTGTGTGCTCTAAGGTCTGTCTGAGAAAGGGGGGCACTACATTCTACAGGCTGTTCCCAGGGATGCAGGACTCTTTACTCTATGGGCTGTGACGAGGGACAGGGACTCTGTGCTCTACCGGCGGTTGCCAGGAAAGGGAACTCTGTGCTCTATGGGCTGTTTCCAGGGATTCTGTAGTCTACTGGCTGCTCCCGGAGATGGGGACTCGATGCCCTACAGGCTATTGCCAGGAACTGGGGATTCGATACTCTACGGGCAGTTCTCGGGACATGGGCTCTGTGCTCCACGGGCTATTCCCAGACATGCAGAATCTGTGATCAGAGATGGGGACTCTGGATGTGGAAGCTATTGAAAGGGAGCAGAAGAGATTTACAAGGATGTTGCCTTGTGAGGATAGGTTGAGGGAGCTAGGTCTTTTCTCCCTGGAGAAACGAAGGATGAAAGGTGACCTGATAGAGGTTTATAAGGTGTTGAGAGGTATAGATAGGGTGGATTCTCAGAGGCTATTTCCCAGGGCTGAAATGGTCGCTTTGAGAGGACACAGGTTTAAGGTGCTGGGGAGTAGGTAGAGAGGAGATATCAGAGGTAAGTTTTTCACTCAGAGGGTGGTGGGTGAGTGGAATTGGCTGCCATCAGTGGTGGTGGAGGTGAATTTGTTGGGATCTTTTAAGAGACTTCTGGATAATAACATGGGATTTAATGGGATTGAGTTATAGATAGGCCTGATAGGTAGGGATATGATCGGCGCAATTTGTGGGCCGAAGGGCCTGTTTGTGCTGTAGTGTTCTATGATCTATGTTCTATAGTCTCTGTGCTCTGCAGGTTGTTCCCATAGATGGGGTCTCTGTGCTCCACGGACTGTTCCCAGGGATGGGGTCTCTGTGCTCTATGGGCTGTGCCCAGGGATGGGGTCTCTATGATCTACGGGCTGTTCCCAGGGACGGGGTCTCTGTGCTCTATGGGCTGTGCCCAGGGATGGGGTCTCTATGATCTATGGGCTGTGCCCAGGGACGGGGTCTCTGTGCTTTATGGGCTGTGCCCAGGGACGGGGTCTCTGTGCTTTATGGGCTGTGACCAGGGATGGGGTCTCTATGATCTACGGGATGTTTCCAGGGACGGGGTCTCTGTGCTTTATGGGCTGTGCCCAGGGACGGGGTCTCTGTGCTCTACTGGCTGTTTCCAGGGATTCAGGACTTGTGCGCAACTGGCTGTTCCCAGAACTCTGTCCTTTATGGGATGTTCAGAGGAATGCAGAACTCAGCGCTCTATGGGCTGTTCTACAGACAGGACTCTGTATGCTACTGGCTTTTCGCAGGAATGCAGGACTCAATGTTCTACAGGATGTTCCCGCAAATGGGGATTCTATGTGCTTCAGGCTGTTTCCACTGGATGCAGGTCTCTGTGTTCTACAGGCAGTTCCCAGAGATGCAGATTCTGTGTTCTATGGACTGTTCCCAGGACTCTGTTCTCTTTGGGATGTCCCCGGGACAAGAACTCTGTGTTCTATGGGTTGTTCACACAGTAAGAAGTCTCACAACACCAGTTAAAGTCCAACCGGTTTATTTGATAGTAAACCCACAAGCTTTCGGAAACGCTGTTCCTTCATCAGGTGTGTGGAAAGTTCTGCTATGTCTATGGCACTGAAGTCTGTGGCCGTTGCCAGGGAAGCAAGCATCAGTGTGAAACTGGCTGATCAGGGATGCAGATCTCTGAGGTCTACAGGCTGTTCTCATGAACACAGGACTCTGTGTTCTATGTGTTAGTCCCAGGGATGCAGGATTTCTGCTCTACTGGCTATTCCTAGGAATGATTTGGAGATGCTGGTGTTGGACTGGGGTAAACACAGTAAGAAGTCTCACAACACCAGGTTAAAATCCAAAAGATTTATTTGCTAGCAAAAGCTTTTGGGCCTCTGACCCTTTGTCAGATGAGTGGAGAGTTCTGATCACAAACAGGGGATGTAAATACACACACTCAATTTGCAGAATACTGATTGGAATACGAATTTTTACAGCTAATCAAGTCTTAAAGGTGCATATGATGTAAGTGGAGATAGAATTAAGCATTGGTTAAGGAGATATGTATTGTCTCCAGCTAGGACAGTAAGTGAGATTTTGCAGCCCAGGCAAGTCATGGGGGTTACAGATAGTGCAACATGAACCCAAGATCCTGATTGAGACCTTCCTCATGTGTACAGAACTTTGCTATCAGTTTCTGCTTAGCGATTCTGTGATCCTGTGTTATAAAGGCCACCTTGGAGAATGCTTACCCGAAGATCAGAGGCTGAATGCCCGTGGCCACTGAAGTGTTGGCCAATAGGAAGAGAATATGTACCATGCCTCAGGACATCCTTTCCTGCAGTGTATCAGGTAGACAACGTTGGTCGAGTTGTACTGTGTATCTCGTGAATGGTGTTCTCACGTGAGATGATGGCATCCAAGTCGATGATCTGGTATGTCTTGCAGAGGGCCTGAACATCACCCAAGTACATGCAACACCATTCGCACTCTCATGACCAACTGCAATATTGTCATCAAACCAGCAGACAAAGGAAGGGTCCTCGTCATATTGAACAGAACACAATACTGCAAAGAAGTGTACAGACAACTGAACAATGAGGAACACTACAGACAGTTACCCACAGATCCGACCAAAGAACACACCCGTCAACTCAACACTCTGGTCAAAACCTTTAATCTGGACCTTCAGAGCATCCTGCATGCTCTCATACACATAATCCCTGAATTGGAGATCACTACTGCCTCCCAAAAATACACAAGGCAAACACATCCAGCCGCCTCATCATATCAAGCAATGGGACCCTGTGTAAGAACCTCTCCAGCTACATTGAGGGCATCCTGAAATCCATTGTACAAAGAACCCCCAGTTTTTGTCGCGACACTACAGACTTCTGACAAAAACTCAGCACACATGGAGCAATTGAACCAGAGCCCTTTTCATCACAATGGATGTCTCGTCACTCTACACCAGCATTCCCCATGGTGATGACATTGCTGCAATTGCCTCAGTGCTCAACGCTGACAACTGCCAGTTTCCAGATACAATTTTACAAATCATCTGCTTCATCCTGGGCCACAATGTCTTCACCTTCAACATCCAGACACACAGAATAGCAATGGGGACCAGATTCACACCTCAACATGCCAACATCTTCATGCATAGGCTCGAACAAGACTTCTTCACTGCACAGGACGTTCAACTAATGCGACACACTAGATATAGCGATGACATTTTCTTCCTTTGGACTCATGGTGAACAATCACTGAAACAACTATATGATGATATCAACAAGTTCCATCCCACCATCGGACTCACTATGGACTACTCTCCGGAATTGGTTGCATTCTTGGACACATGCATTTCCATTAAGGACGGTCAACTCAGCACCTCACCGTACCACAAACCCATGGATAACCTCACAATGCTCCACTTCTCCAGCTTCCACTCTGAACACTTAAAGAAGCCATCCCGTACGGACAAGCCCTCTGTATACACAGGATCTGCTCAAATGAAGAGGATCACAACAGGCACCTCCAGATGCTGAAAGATGCCCTCATAAGAACAGGAAATGATGCTTGACTCATCAATCGACAATTCCAACACACTGCAGCCAAAAATTGCACCAACCTCCTCAGAAGACAAGCATGGGACACGATGGACAGAGTACCCTTTGGAGCAGAAGAGCGACAACATCTTCTCTGGAGTCTTCAACATGTCATTGATGAAAACAAACATCTCGCCAAAGCCATTCTCACACCCTCACTTCTTGACTTCAAACAACTACACAATCTCAAACAGACCATTATCTGCAGCAAACCACCCAGCCTTCAAGAGAACTGTGACCACACAACCCTGCCACTGCAACCTTTGCAAGACATGTCAGATCATTGAGATAGATGACATCATCTCACGCGAGGACACCATCCACCAGAGACATGGTACATATTCTTGCAACTCAGCCAAAATTGTCTACTGATACGCTACAGGAAAGGATGTCCCAAGGCATGGTACATTGGGAGACCATCCAGATATATGACAACAAATGAATGAACACCCGCTCAACAATCATCAGGCAAGACAAATCTCTTCTTGTTGGCAAATTCTTCAGCAGTCATGGACATTCGGTCTTTGAACTTTGGGTAAGCATTCTCCAAGGCGGCCTTCACAACATACGACAGCGCGGAGCTGCTGAGCAGAAACTGATAGCCAAGTTCCGCACACATGAGAATGGCCTCAACCGGGATCTTGGGTTTATGTCACACTATTTGTGACCACCATAACTTGCCTGGGCTTGCAAAATCTCACTTACTGTCTGGAGACAGTACACATCTCTTTAACTGGAGACAATACACATCTCTTTAACTATGCTTAATACTATCTCCACTCACATTATCTGCACCTTTAAGACTTGCTTAGCTGTAAAAACTTGTATTCTAATCCGTATTTTGTAAACTGAGTGTGTCTTTACATCCTCTGTTTGCGAACAGGATTCTCCACTCACCTGACGAAAGGTCAGAGGCCTGAAAGCTAGTGGATTTTGCTACCAAATACACCTGTCGGACTTTAACCTAGTGTTGTGAGACTTCTTACTGTATATTCCCAGGGATGCAGGATTTGTGCTTTCCAACCTATTCCCCAGAACGCAGGACTCTGTGCTGTATGAGTTTTTCCAGGGATGCCGGATATGGGCTCTGCGGGCTGTTCCCAGGAATGCAGGATCTGTGCTCTACAGCCTGTTCCCAGGAGTACAGGACTCTGTGCTCTGCAGACTGATGTCACAGATGCGAAGCTGTACGAAGCTGTCTGTTCAGAGACGCAGGTCTCTGTGCTCTACAGACTGTTCCCCGGTTTGGGGACTCTGTGTTCTATGGGCCGTTCCTAAGGGCGGGGACTCAGTGCTCTATCGGCCGTTCCTAATAACAGGGACTCTGTGTTCTATTGGCTGTCTCATGATCATAGGACTCTGTGCTCTACAGGATGTTCCGTGGGGTGTGGATTCTGTACTCCACGGATTGTTCCCAGGAACGCAAGGAACTGTGCTCTAGGGATGTTCCCTCTATGTTCTCTGGGCTGTTTCTGAGGACGCAGGACTCTGTGCTCTATGGCTGTTCCCAGGGATGGGGAGTGTGTGTTGTACAGGCTATTTCCAGAGACACAGGACTCTGTGCTGTATGGGCTGTTCACAGAGATGGGGAGTGTGTGTTCAATGGGCTGTTCCTAGGGATTGGGACTCTGTGCTCTACTGGCTGTCCCCAGGGATGCAGAAACTGTGCTCTATGGGACATTCCCATGGATGGGGCTCTATGCTCTACACGCTGTTCCCATTATCGCAGGACTCTATGCTCTACTGGCTATTCTATAAGCTATTCCCAAGACGCAGGACTCTGTTCTCGATGGGATGCTCCTAGGGATGGGGATTCTTCGCTCTACAGGCTGTACCCATTGTTGTGGGAAATTACCACAAGGGTCAGACTAGAGATTCAAAAGTACAGCTTTATTTCAGACATGAAGTTTTGAGGAGAAGGTGCTGGTACTCCACAATAGCAGTGGTTCATTTTTATACCTTTCAGACAATTGATAGTCCGGGCATTAGACATTAAAAAAACGTTATAGTTGAGTAAGATCAATAGCTTAATACATCGCTATAGCCAGACATCTACAGACATTGGCTTTTAACATCGCATTGTTTCACAGAATGACTATATTTCCTTCTTCATTTCCTCCTATCAATGACTTAGTTTTGGTCTATACATACAGTAATTGATTTTCCTGCATTCACATATTCCAGTTCAGATTTATGGCTAATCTCTTTATCTGTCCTATTGTCCTCAGGCTGTCCTTATCTTTAAAATGCCTCAAACTCTTTGCTGATTCCTGCATGTTTAACTTTAAATAACTGTATGTTCTGCATGTTTTAATTTCAAGAAGCTATCTGCACTAAAAGTCAGTGCCTGCTGACCTTTTTGGCAGGCAGCCATTTTATGTATTAGGTACCCATCTTTATGATTTTCCCCACTCCACCATGGACAGAGACTCGGTGCTCTATAGGATGTTCCCATGGACACAGGACTCTGTGCTCTACAGGATGTTCCCAGGGAAGCAGGAGTGTGTGCAAATCTGGCTGTTGAGGGACGCAGGTCTCTGTTCTCTCTGTTCTGTGTTCTATGGGCTTTCCCAGGGATGCAGGATCTGTGCTCCATGGGCTGTTCCCTGGAACCAGGACACTTGTGCTTTACAAGCTGTTCCCAGGGATGTGAGACTCAGTACTCTACTGTCTGTTCCCAGGGAAACACAGTAAGAAGTCTCACAGCACCAAGTTTAAGTCCAACAGGTTTATTTGTGAGCAAATTTCGGATCACTGCTCCTTCGTCAAGTGAGTGGGGAGTTCTCATTACAGACAAGGCATATAAAGACACACACAGAGTTTATAGAATACTGATTAGAATGTGAGTCTTTGCAGCTAATCAAGTCTTAAAGGCAAAGACAATGTGAGTGGACATAGCATTAAGCATAGGTTAAAGAGATGTATATTGTCTCCAGACAGGACAATAAGTGAGACTTTGCAAGCCCAGGCCAGTCGTGGGGGTTACAGATAGTGTGACACGAACACGGGATCCCAGTTGAGGCCGTCCTCATATGTGCAGGAACTTGGCTATCAGTCTCTGCTCAATGACTCTGCACTTGTGTGTTGTGAAGGCCGCCTTGGAGAATGCTTACCCAAAGATCAGGGACCGAATGCCCGTGACCACTGAAGTGTTCGCCAACAGGGAGCGAACAGTCTTGTCTGGTGATGTCGAGCGATGTTCATTCATTCATTTTCATAGCGTCTGCATGGTCTCCCAATGTACCATGATTAAGGACATCCTTTCCTGCAGTGAATCAGGCTGTCCCCAGGTATGTAGCAGCCTGTGCTCTACAGGCGATTTCCATGATCACAGGAAAGTCTGTGCTCTACAGGCTGTTCAAGGGATGAATGATCCGTGCTCTACAGGCTGTTTCCAGGAATACAGGACTCTGTGCTAACAGGCTGTTTCCAGGAATACAGGACTCTGTGTTCTACAGGCTGTTTCCAGGAATACAGGACTCTGTGCTCTACACACTGTTCCAGGGATGTGGGACCTGTACACAATGGACTGTTACCAGCGATGCAGGATCTGTGTTTTATGGGCTGTTCCCAGGCACAGGGACTCTCTGCCTCTCCAGGCTGTTCCCAAGCACAGTGACTCTGTGCTCTCTGGGCTGTTCCCAAGCACAGGGACTCTGTACTCTCAGGGCTGTTCCCAAACACAGGGACTCTGTGCTCTCAGGGCTGTTCCCAAACACAGGGACTCTGTACTCTCAGGGCTGTTCCCAAACACAGGGACTCTGTGCTCTCAGGGCTGTTCCCAAACACAGGGACTCTGTACTCTCAGGGCTGTTCCCAAACACAGGGACTCTGTGCTCTCTGGGCTGTTCCCAAACACAGGGACTCTGTACTCTCAGGGCTGTTCCCAAACACAGGGACTCTGTGCTCTCAGGGCTGTTCCCAAACACAGGGACTCTGTACTCTCAGGGCTGTTCCCAAACACAGGGACTCTGTGCTCTCTGGGCTGTTCCCAAACACAGGGACTCTGTACTCTCAGGGCTGTTCCCAAACACAGTGACTCTGTACTCTCAGGGCTGTTCCCAAACACAGGGACTCTGTGCTCTCAGGGCTGTTCCCAAACACAGTGACTCTGTACTCTCAGGGCTGTTCCCAAACACAGGGACTCTGTGCTCTCAGGGCTGTTCCCAAACACAGTGACTCTGTACTCTCAGGGCTGTTCCCAAACACAGGGACTCTGTGCTCTCAGGGCTGTTCCCAAACACAGTGACTCTGTACTCTCTGGGCTGTTCCCAAACACAGTGACTCTGTACTCTCAGGGCTGTTCCCAAACACAGGGACTCTGTGCTCTCAGGGCTGTTCCCAAACACAGTGACTCTGTACTCTGAGGGCTGTTCCCAAGCACAGGGACTCTGTGCTCTCCAGGCTGTTTCCAAGCACAGTGAATCTGTACTCTCTGGGCTGTTCCCAAACACAGGGGCTCTGTGCTCTCTGGGCTGTTTCCAAGCACAGGGACTCTCTGCCTCTCTGGGCTGTTCCCAGACACAGGGACTCTCTGCCTCTCCAGGCTGTTCCAAGGCAGAAGGACTGTGTGCTCTCTGGGCTGTTCCCAGGCACAGGGACTCTGCTCTATGGGCTGTTCCCAGGCACAGTGATTCTGTGCTCTGTGGAGTGTTCCCAAGCATAGTGACTCTGTGTTCTCTGGGCTGTTCCCAGGGACAGTGACTCTGTGCTCTCTGGGCTGTTCCCAAGCACAGAGACTCTGTGCTCTCTGGGCTATTCGAAAGCACAGTGACTCTGTGCTCTCTGGGCTGTTCCCAGGCACAGGGACTCTGTTGTCTCTGGGCTGTTCCCAGGCACAGGGACTCTGTTTCCTATGGGCTGTTCCCAGGCACAGGCACTCTGTTTTCTATGGGCTGTTCCCTGGCACAGGCTCTCTGTTTTCTACGGGTCGTTCCCAGGCACAGGGACTCTGTTTTCTATGTGCTGTTCCCAGGCACAGGCTCTCAGTTTTCTATGGACTGTTCCCAGGCACAGGGACTCTGTGCTCTCTGGGCTGTTCGAAGGCTCAGGGACTCTGGGCTCTCTTGGCTGTTCCCAGGCACAGGGACTCTGTTTCCCACGGACTGTTTCCAGGCACAGGGACTCTGTGCCCTCTGGGCTGTTCCCAGGCTCAGGGACTCTGCGCTCTCTGGGCTGTTCCCAGGCACAGGGATTCTGTTTTTCATGGCTGTTCCTAGGCACAGGGTCTCTGTTTTCTATGGACTGTTCCCAGGCACAGGCACTGTGTTTTGTATGGGCTGTTCCCAGGCACAGGCACTCTGTTTTCTATGGACTGTTCCCAGGCACAGGCATTGTGTTTTGTATGGGCTGTTCCCAGGCACAGGCTCTCTGTTTTTTATGGACTGTTCCCAGGCACAGGCACTCTGTTTTCTATGTGCTCTTCCCAGGCACAGGCTCTCTGTTTTCTATGGGCTGTTCCCAGGCACAGGGACTCTGTGCTCTCTGGGCTGTTCCCAGACACAGGCACTGTGATTTCTATGGGTTGTTCCCAGGCACAGGCACTCTGTTTTCTATGTGCTGTTCCCAGGCACAGGCTCTCTGTTTTCTACGGACTGTTCCCAGGCACAGGGAGTCTGTGCTCTCTGGGCTGTTCCCAGGCACAGGCACTGTGTTTTCTATGGGCTGTTCCCAGGCACAGGCACTCTGTTTTCTATGGGCTGTTCCCAGGCACAGGGACTCTGTTGTCTATGGGCTGTTCCCAGGCACGGGCACTCTGTTTTCTATGGGCTGTTCCCAGGCACGGGCTCCCTATTTTCTATGGGCTGTTCCCAGGCACAGGGACTCTGTTTTCTATGGGCTGTTCCCAGGCACAGGCTCTCTATTTTCTATGGGCTGTTCCCAGGCACAGGCTCTCTATTTTCTATGGGCTGTTCCCAGGCACAGGACTCTGTTGTCTATGGGCTGTTCCCAGGCACAGGGACTCGTTTGCTATGGGCTGTTTCCCAGGCACAGGGACTCTGTTTTCTATGGGCTGTTCCCAGGCACAGGGACTCTGTGCTCTCTGAGCTGTTCCCAGGCACAGGGACTCTGTGTTGTCTGGGATGTTCCCAGGCACAGGCACTCTGATTTCCACGGGCTGTTCCCAGGCACAGGGACTCTGTTTTTTATGGGTTGTTCCCAGGCACAGGGTCTCTGTTTTCTATGGGTTGTTCCCAGGCACAGGGACTCTGTGCTCTCTGGGCTGTTCCCAGGCACAGGCACTCTGTTTTCGATGGGCTGTTCCCAGGCACAGGCTCCCTATTTTCTATGGGCTGTTCCCAGGCACAGGGACTCTGTTTTCTATGGGCTGTTCCCAGGCACAGGCTCTCTATTTTCTAGGGCTGTTCCCAGGCACAGGCTCTCTATTTTCTATGGGCTGTTCCCAGGCACAGACTCTGTGTCTAGGCTGTCCCAGGCACAGGGACTCTGTTTGCTATGGGCTGTTCCCAGGCACAGGGACTCTGTGTCTATGGGCTGTTCCAGGCACAGGCACTTTGTTTTTTATGGGCTGTTCCCAGGCACAGGGACTCTGTTTTCTGTGGGCTGTTCCCAGGCACAGGGACACTGTGCTCTCTGAGCTGTTCCCAGGCACAGGGACTCTGTTTTCCACGGGCTGTTCCCAGGCACAGGGACTCTGTTTTTTATGGGATGTTCCCAGGCACAGGCACTGTGTTTTGTATGGGCTGTTCCCAGGCACAGGCTCTCTGTTTTTTATGGGCTGTTCCCAGGCACAGGGACTCTGTGCTCTCTGGGCTGTTCGCAGACACAGGCACTGTGATTTCTATGGGTTGTTCCCAGGCACAGGCACTCTGTTTTCTACGGACTGTTCCCAGGCACAGGGAGTCTGTGCTCTCTGGGCTGTTCCCAGGCGCAGGCACTCTGTTTTCTATGGGCTGTTCCCAGGCACAGGCACTCTGTTTTCTATGGGCTGTTCCCAGGCACAGGCACTCTGTTTTCTATGGGCTGTTCCCAGGCACAGGCACTCTGTTTTCTATGGGCTGTTCCCAGGCACAGGCTCTCAGTTTCTATGGACTGTTCCCAGGCACAGGGATTCTGTGCTCTCCGGGCTGTTCCCAGGCACAGGCACTCTGCTTTCAATGGGCTGTTCCCAGGCACAGGCACTCTGTTTTCTATGGGCTGTTCCCAGGCACAGGCACTCTGTTCTCTTCGGCTGTTCCCAGGCACAGGCTCTGTGTTTTCTATGGGCTGTTCCCAGGCACAGGGACTCTGTGCTCTCCGGGCTGTTCCCAGGCACAGGCACTCTGCTTTCAATGGGCTGTTCCCAGGCACAGGCTCTCTGTTTTCTACGGGCTGTTCCCAGGCACAGGGACACTGGGCTCTCTTCGCTGTTCCCAGGCACAGGCACTGTGTTTTCTATGGGCTGTTCCCAGGCACAGGGACTCTGTGCTCTCTGGGCTGTTCCCATGCACAGGCACTGTGTTTTCTACGGGCTGTTCGCAGGCACGGGGACTATGTTTTCTATGGACTGTTCCCAGGCACAGGGACTCTGTTTTCTATGTGCTGTTCCCAGGCTCAGGGACTCTGCGCTCTCTGGGCTGTTCCCAGGAACAGGCTCTCTATTTGCTATGGGCTGTTCCCAGGCACAGGGACTCTGTTTTTCATGGCTGTTCCTAGGCACAGGGTCTCTGTTTTCTAAGGGCTGTTCCCAGGCACAGGCACTCTGTTTTCTATGTGCTGTTCCCAGGCACAGGGACTCTGTTGTCTATGGGCTGTTCCCAGGCACAGGCACTCATTTTTTATGGGCTGTTGCCAGGCACAGGGACTCTGTTTTCTATGGGCTGTTCCCAGGCACAGGGACTCTGTGCTCTCTGAGCTGTTCCCAGGCACAGGGACTCTGTGTTCTCTGGGCTGTTCCCAGGCACAGGGACTCTGTGCTCTCTGAGCTGTTCCCAGGCACAGGGACTCTGTTTTGTATGGGCTGTTCCCAGGCACAGGGACTCTGTGTTCTCTGGGTTGTTCCCAGGCACAGGGACTCTGTTTCCAATGGGCTGTTCCCAGGCACAGGGTCTCTGTTTTCTATGGGCTGTTCCCAGGCACAGGGACTGTGTTTTTCATGGCTTTTCCTAGGCACAGGGTCTCTGTTTTCTAAGGGCTGTTCCCAGGCACAGGCACTCTGTTTTCTCTGGGCTGTCCCCAGGTACAGGCTCTCTATTTTCTATGGGCTGTTCCCAGGCTCAGGGACTTTGTTTTCTATGTTGTGTTCCCAGGCACAGGCTCTCTGTTTTTATGGGCTGTTCCCAGGCACAGGGTCTCTGTTTTCTACGAACTGTTCCCAGGCACAGGGACTCTGTGCTCTCTGAGCTGTTCCCAGGCACAGGGACTCTGTATTCGATGGGCTCTTTCCAGGCACAGGGACTCTGTTTTTTATGGCTGTTCCTAGGCACAGGGACTCTGATTCCTATGGGCTGTTCCCAGGCACAAGGACTCTGTGCTCTCTGGGCTGTTCCCAGGCACAGGCACTCTGTTTTCTATGGGTTGTTCCCAGGCACAGGCACTATGTTTTCTATGGGCTGTTCCCAGGCACAGGCTCTCTATTTTCTATGAGCTGTTCCCAGGCACAGGCACTCTGCTTTCTATGGGCTGTTCCCAGGCACAGGCACTCTGTTTTCGATGGGCTGTTCCCAGGCACAGGGACTCTGTGCTCTCTGGGCTGTTCCCAGGCACAGGCACTCTGCTTTCTATGGGCTGTTCCCAGGCACAGGCACTCTGTTTTCGATGGGCTGTTCCCAGGCACAGGGACTCTGTGCTCTCTGGGCTGTTCCCAGGCACAGGCACTCTGCTTTCTATGGGCTGTTCCCAGGCACAGGCTCTCTGTTTTCTATGGGCTGTTCCCAGGCACAGGGACACTGGGCTGTCTTCGCTGTTCCCAGGCACAGGCACTGTGTTTTCTACGGGCTGTTCCCAGGCACAGGGACTGTGTTTTCTGTGGGCTGTTCCCAGGCACAGGCACTCTGTTTTCTATGGGCTGTTCCCAGGCACAGGCACTCTGTGCTCTCTGGGCTGTTCCCAGGCACAGGCACTGTGTTTTCTATGGGTGTTCCCAGGCACAGGCAGTCTGTTTTCTATGGGCTATTCCCAGGCATATGAACTCTGTTTTCTATGGGCTGTTCCGAGGCACAGGGACTCTGTGCTCTCTGGGTGTTCCCAGGCACAGGGACTCTGTGCTCTCTGGGCTGTTCCCAGGCACAGGCACTCTGTTTTCTATGGGCTGTTCCCAGGCACTGGGACTCTGTTTTCTATGGGCTGTTCCCAGGCACTGGGACTCTGTGCTCTCTGGGCTGTTCCCAGGCACTGGGACTCTGCGTTCTCTGGGCTGTTCCCAGGAACAGGCACTCTGTTTTGTATGGGCTGTCCCCAGGCACAGGCATTCTGTTTTCTATGGGCTGTTCCCAGGCACAGGGTCTCTGTGCTCTCTGGGCTGTTCCCTGGCACAGGGACTCTGTGCTCTCTTGGCTGTTCCCACGCACAGGCACTCTGTTGTCTCTGGGCTGTTCCAAGGACCAGGCAGTCTGTATTCTATGGGTTGTTCCCAGGCACAGGCACTCTGTTTTCTATGGGATGTTTCCAGGCACAGGCACTCTGTTTTCTATGGGCTGTTCCAAGGCACAGGCAGTCTGCATTCTATGGGTTGTTCACAGGCACAGGCACTCTGTTTTCTACGGGCCGTTCCCAGGCACAGGCTCTCAGTTTTCTATGGACTGTTCCCAGGCACAGGGACTCTGTGCTCTCTGGTCTGTTCGAAGGCTCAGGGACTCTGTGCTCTCTTGGCTGTTCCCAAGCACAGGCACTGTGTTTTCTATGGGCTGTTCCCAGGCACAGGACTCTGCTTGCTCTCTGGGCTGTTCCCAGGCACAGGCACTGTGTTTTCTCTGGGCTGTTCCCAGGCACAGGCTCTCTATTTGCTATGGGCTGTTCCCAGGCACAGGGACTCTGTTTTTCATGGCTGTTCCTAGGCACCGGGCCTCTGTTTCCTATGTGCTGTTCCCATGCACAGGGTCTCTGTTTTCTAAGGGCTGTTAACAGGCACAGGCACTCTGTTTTCTATTGCTGTTTCCAGGCACAGGGACTCTGTTTTCTATGGGCTGTTCCCAGGCACAGGCACTCTTTTCTATGGGCTGTTCCCAGGCACAGGGACTCTGTTTTCTATGGGCTGTTCCCAGGCACAGGCACTCTGTTTTCTATGGGCTGTTCCCAGGCACAGGCACTCTGTTTTCTATGGGCTGTTCCCAGGCACAGGCACTCTGTTTTCTATGGGCTCTTTCCAGGCACAGGGACTCTGTATTTTATGCATGTTCCGTGGCACAGGGACTCTGTTTCCTATGGGCTGTTCCCAGGCACAAGGGCTCTGTGCTCTCTGGGATGTTCCCAGGCTCAGGCACTCTGTTTTCTATGGGCTGTTCCCAGGCACAGGGACTCTCATTTCTATGGTCTGTTCCCGGGCACAGGGACTCTGTGCTCTCTGGGCTGTTCCCAGGCACAGGCACTGTGTTTTGATTGGGCTGTTCCCAGGCACAGGCTCTCTGTTTTCGATGGGCAGTTCCCAGGCACAGGGACTCTGTTTTCTACGGGCTGTTCCGAGGCACAGGGACTCTGTGCTCTCTGGGCTGTTCCCAGGCACAGGCACTCTGTTTTCTCTGGGCTGTTCCGAGGCTCTGGGACTCTGTATTCTACTGGCTGTTCCCAGGCACAGGGACTCTGTTTTCTATGGACTGTTCCCAGGCACAGGCACTCTGTTTTCTACGGGCTGTTCCCAGGCACAGGCACTCTGTTTTCAATGTGCTGTTCCCAAGCACAGGCACTCTGTTTTCTATGGGATGTTACCAGGCACAGGGTCTCTGTTTTCTATGGTTGTTCCCTGGTAGAGGGACGCTGTTTTCTATGGGCTGTTCCCAGCCACAGGTACTCTGTTTTGAATGGACTGCTCCGAGGCACAGGGACTCTGTGCTCTCTGGGCTGTTCCCAGGCTCTGGGACTCTGTTTTCTATGTGCTGTTCCCAGGCACAGGGCCTCTGTTTTATATGGGCTGTTCCCAGGCACAAGGACTCTCTTTTCTATGGACTGTTCCCAGGCACAGGGACTCTGTGCTCTTTGGGCTGTTCCCAGGCACAGGGACTCTCTTTTCTATGGACTGTTACCAGACACAGGGACTCTGTGCTCTTTGGGCTGTTCCCTGGCACAGGGACTCTGTGCTCTCTGAGGTGTTCCCTGGCACAGGAACTCTGTCCTCTCTAGGGTGTTCCCAGGCACAGGGACTTTGTGGTCTCAGTGCTGTTCCCTGGCACAGGCGCTCTATTTTCTATGGGCTGTTCCCAGGCTCAGGGACTGTTTTCTTTGTGCTGTTCCCAGGCACAGGGACACTGTTTTCTATGGGTGTTCCCAGGCACAGGCACTCTGTGCCTTTTGGGCTGTTCCCAGGCACAGGCACTGTGTTTTCTATGGACTGTTACCTGGCACAGGGACTCTGTTTTCGATGGGCTGCTCCCAGGCACAGGGACTCTGTGCACTCTGGGCTGTTCCCAGGCACAGACACTGTATTTTCTCTGGGCTGTTCCCAGGCATAGGCACTCTGTTTTCGATGGGCTGTTCCCAGGCACAGGGACTCTCTTTTCTATGGACTGTTACCAGGCACAGGGACTCTGTGCTCTATGGGCTGTTCCCAGGCACAGGGACTCTGTGCTCTCTGGGCTGTTTCCAGGGACAGGCACTGTGTTTTCTATGGGCTGTTCCCAGCCACAGGACTCTGTTGTCTCTGGGCTGTTTCGAGGCACAGGCACTCTGTTTTCTATGGGCTGTTCCCAGGCACAGGCACTCTGTTTTCTATGGGCTGTTCCCATGCTCAGGCACTCTGTTTTCTATGGACTGTTCCCAGGCACAGGGACTCTGTTTTCGATGGCCTGTACCCAGGCACAGGCACTCTGTTTTCTATGGGCTGTTCCCAGCCACAGGCACTCTGTTTTCTATGGGCTGTTCCCAGACACAGGCACTCTGTTTTCTACGGGCTGTTCCCAGGCTCAGGGACTTTGTTTTCTATGTTGTGTTCCCAGGCACAGGGACTCTGTTTTCTATGGGCTGTTCCCAGGCACAGGCACTCTGTTTTCTACGGGCTGTTCCCAGGCACAGGGACTCTGTTTTCTACGGGCTGTTCCCAGGGTCAGGGACTTTGTTTTCTATGTTGTGTTCCCAGGCACAGGCACTCTGTTTTCTATGGGCTGTTCCGAGGCACAGGGACTCTGTTTTCTATGGACTGTTCCCAGGCACAGGGACTCTGTTTTCTATGGGCTGTTCCCAGGCACAGGCACTCTGTTTTCTATGGGCTGTTCCGAGGCACAGGGACTCTGTTTTCTATGGACTGTTCCCAGGCACAGGCACTCTGGTTTCTATGGGCTGTTCCCAGCCACAGGGACTCTGTAATCTCTGGGCTGTTCCCAGGCACAGGGACTCTGTTTCGTTTGTGCTGTTCCCAGGCACAGGGACACTGTTTTCTATGCTTGTTCCCAGGCACAGGCACTCTGCTCTCTGGGCTGTTCCCAGGCAGAGGCACTGTGTTTTTTATGGGCTGTTCCCATGCACAGGGTCTCTGTTTTCTATGGGCTTTTCCCAGGCACAGGGACTCTGTGCTCTCTGGGCTGTTCCCAGGCACAGGGACTCTGTTTTCGATGGCCTGTTCCCAGGCACAGGCACTCTCTTTTTCAATGGCTGTTCCATGGCACAGGGACTCTGTGCTCTCTGGCCTGTTCCCAGGCACAGTCACTCTGTTTTCTATGGACTGCTCCCTGGCACAGGCAATCTGTTTTCGATGGGCTGTTCCCAGGCACAAGGACTCTGTTTTCTATGGGCTGTTCCCAGGCACAGGGACTCTGTGCTCTTTGGGCTGTTCCCAGGCACAGGGACTCTGTTTTCTATGGGCTGTTACCAGACACAGGGACTCTGTGCTCTTTGGGCTGTTCCCTGGCACAGGGACTCTGTGCTCTCTGAGGTGTTCCCTGGCACAGGAACTCTGTCCTCTTTAGGGTGTTCCCAGGCACAGGGACTTTGTGGTCTCAGTGCTGTTCCCTGGCACAGGCGCTCTATTTTCTATGGGCTGTTCCCAGGCTCAGGGACTCTGTTTTCTTTGTGCTGTTCCCAGGCACAGGGACACTGTTTTCTATGGGTGTTCCCAGGCAAAGGCACTCTGTGCCTTTTGGGCTGTTCCCAGGCACAGGCACTGTGTTTTCTATGGGCTGTTCCCAGGCACAGGGACTCTGTTTGCTATGGGCTGTTCCCAGCCACAGGAGTCTGTTGTCTCTGGGCTATTTCCAGGCACAGGCACTCTGTTTTCTATGGGCTGTTCCCAGGCACAGGCACTCTGTTTTCTATGGGCTGTTCCCAGGCACAGGCACTCTGTTTTCTATGGGCTGTTCCCAGGCGCAGGCACTCTGTTTTCTATGGGCTGTTCCCAGGCACAGGCACTCTGTTTTCTATGGGCTGTTTCCCAGGGCACAGCACTCTGTTTTCTATGGGCTGTTCCCAGGCACAGTCACTCTGTTTTCTGGGCTGTTCCCAGGCACGGGCACTCTGTTTTCTATGGGCTGTTCCCAGGCACAGGCACTCTGTTTTCTATGGGCTGTTCCCAGGCACAGGCACTCTGTTTTCTATGGGCTGTTCCCAGGCACAGACACTCTGTTTTCTATGGGCTGTTCCCAGGCACAGGCACTCTGTTTTCGATGGGCTGTTCCCAGGCACAGGCACTCTCTTTTCATTGGACTGTTCCCCGGCACAGGGACTCTGTTTTCGATGGCCTGTACCCAGGCACAGGCACTCTGTTTTCTATGGGCTGTTCCCAGGCACAGGCACTCTGTGGTATCTCAGTTGTTCCCACGCACAGGCTCTCTGTTTCCTATGGGCTGTTCCCAGCCACAGGGACTCTGTTTTCTATGGGCTGTTCCGAGGCACAAGGAATCTGTGCTCTCTGGGCTGTTTGCAGGCACAGGCACTCTGTTTTCAATTTGCTGTTCCCAGGCACAGTCTCTCTGTTTTCTATGGACTGTTTCCAGGCACAGCGAATCTGTTTTCTATGGGCTGTTCCCAGGCACAGGGACTCTGTGCTCTCTGGGCTGTTCCCAGGGACAGGGACTCTGTTTTCTATGGGCTGTTCCCAGCCACAGGGACTCTGTGCCTTCTGGGCTGTTCCCAGGCAGAGGCACTCTGTTTTCTATGGGATGTTCCCAGGCACAGGGACGCTGTGCTCTCTGGGCTGTTTCCAGGCACAGGCACTGTGTTTTCTATGGGCTGTTCCCAGCCACAGGACTCTGTTGTCTCTGGGCTGTTTCCAGGCACAGGCACTCTGTTTTCTATGGGCTGTTCCCAGTCACAGGCACTTTGGTTTCGATTCCTGTACCCAGGCACAGGCACTCTGTTTTCTATGGGCTGTTCCCAGGCACAGGGACTCTGTGTTCTCTGGGCTGTTCCCAGGCACAGGCACTCTGTTTTCTATGGGCTGTTCCCAGGCACAGGCACTCTGTTTTCTATGGGCTGTTCCCAGGCACAGGCACTCTGTTTTCTATGGGCTGTTCCCAGGCACAGGCACTCTGTTTTCTATGGGCTGTTCCCAGGCACAGGGACTCTGTTTTCTATGGGCTGTTCCCAGGCACAGGGACTCTGTTTTCTATGGGCTGTTCCCAGGCACAGGCACTCTGTTTTCTATGGGCTGTTCCCAGGCACAGGCACTCTGTTTTCTATGTTGTGTTCCCAGGCACAGGCACTCTGTTTTCTATGGGCTGTTCCGAGGCACAGGGACTCTGTTTTCTATGGACTGTTCCTAGGCACAGGCACTCTGTTTTCTACGGCTGTTCCCAGGCACAGGGCTCTGTTTTCTATGGGCTGTTCCCAGGCACAGGGACTCTGTTTTCTACGGGCTGTTCCCAGGCACAGGGACTCTGTTTTCTACGGGCTGTTCCCAGGCTCAGGGAGTTTGTTTTCTATGTTGTGTTCCCAGGCACAGGCTCTCTGTTTTCTATGGGCTGTTCCCAGGCACAGGCACTCTGTTTTCTATGGACTGTTCGCAGGCACAGGCACTCTGCTTTCTATGGGCTGTTCCCAGCCACAGGGACTCTGTAATCTCTGGGCTGTTCCCAGGCACAGGGACTCTGTTTTGTTTGTGCTGTTCCCAGGCACAGGGACACTGTTTTCTATGGTTGTTCCCAGGCACAGGCACTCTGCTCTCTGGGCTGTTCCCAGGCACAGGCACTGTGTTATTTATGGGCTGTTCCCATGCACAGGGTCTCTGTTTTCTATGGGCTTTTCCCAGGCACAGGGACTCTGTGCTCTCTGGGCTGTTCCCAGGCACGGGGACTCTCTGTTTCAATGGCTGTTCCATGGCACAGGGACTCTGTGCTCTCTGGCCTGTTCCCAGGCACAGGCACTCTGTTTTCTATGGACTGCTCCCAGGCACAGGCACTCTGTTTTCTATGGCCTATTCCCAGGCACAGGCACTCTGTTTTCTATG